>JASANE010002246.1:0-40284 GCA_030248225.1 Trileptium ribeirensis
GGAATATTCTTTAGCCGACACAGTATACGCACATGATCCAGAATTATTTTATCATTTTTTTAGTCACCTGTATCCGCAAGTAATAATGGATATTATGAATACACGTTTCGGTTATATACTTGAAATTCCTAGGATAAGAGTTAAGAATATTTTGCCTTTGATGCGGGTTGTAAATGTAGGGTTTAACGAGCCTAGTTCAAACACCACTGTTCGCTTTTTATCTTTGTCTAATTTCATTACATATGACACAACGCTAAATAAGGGATATTTTTCATGAAGTAATCTCGGAGCATTGTCGCAGGCGCACAGGACTTTGGTACTGCGCGCGTGAATCCTTACTGACCAGCAATAGTGACACATGTCTTCAGGACTTGCGCAACTCTTCAGTTACAAATAAGTCATGCATGTTCGATGTTAAACAGTATTCACCAGAAACAATAATTGAGAGCACGCGCGTAGGCATTTTAGTCCGCACATCTCAGGAATATATACACGTTACCCGTGTTCAACCTGGTGGACAGGTTACCAAGGCGGAGAAGATTGCAGTACCAGAACACGGTGTAATGTTTTTCGCACATTCTGATTTTTCTATGATTATTGTGGGTGATCAAGTTCTAACCTCGAGTCTAAGGCCAGCTCAAGAATTTGAGGTACTTGTACAAAAAGTCGAAAATTTTCAGCTTAACTTTTCTGATATAGCTGCTCCTGCATGGAGTAAATTAAATGATGTCAAATACCATGCGGCACTAACGCAGGAACGGTTAAAACGGGAGTTATCGTTTTTCATGCCTGATGAAACCGGAATTGAACTTCCATCAGAAACTACTTTAATAATAATCGTAATAGCATTGATCTTCCTAATCGTTTGTGTGCAATATTATTTTCGCAAGAAACTGAAACAATTATTTTGTCAATGTTGCAAATGCAACTCTCAAAACCAAAGGAGCAATGATATTGAACTGAAAGAAAATTCGGCGTCATTTTCTACTGAGCAGGATTATCGTTTAGCAGTAAACTCAATAAGACTCAGCGAGCCCGTTAGGCTGAGATCGCGACCGTTAGTCGTTGAGAGTGACAATACAATCGAAATTTGTGATCTACCATTCTGTCGCGGACGCATTCATCAAAAACTTCGACCGAGAACAGAATATGGTGTTATACGATCCGCGGAAACAGTGTTCTCAATAGGCAGAGCTAGATCGGAAATAAGTGTTACCATTAATAATAAACCATTTACTGCAGTTTTAGATACAGGGAGTAATATAAGTGTTATGTCGTCGAATGTGTTTACAGATTTGGTACAGTATTCAGATAGCTTAGTTTCTGCGCCACAAGCAAACATTATTGGCATAACGGGACACAGTTTAGACATAAGAGGTGCTGTTAAGGTGAATCTACAAATAGGGAAATCGTCTCTGGAGTGTCACATTTACGTGTCGGATGACTCTACACATTCAGTCATCATCGGAGTCGAGATTCTCCAACGACTCGGAACAGTATCCATTAACTACCAACAGCGTCAAATTACGATTGATGGTACCACGTTATTGATGGGTGAACCTGTCACTAAATCTGTACATTTGCCTACAACAACGGTTCTTCCACCACGATCGGAGGTGATCATTCCTTGTCCGGTTCCTGGATTTGACGAGCCGGGAGAAGTCTTATTCGAGCCCAGCGAAAGGCTGGAACATGACTACGATTTGACAGCTGCCAGTATGTTACTGTTGAACAGTCCCGTGATAACTGTACCGGTGAGGCTATTGAATATGTCTTATTATTCAGTCAAATTATATCAGCATACCAATTTAGGCATTGTTGAACTTATACCTCTTGACCGAGTTTCATTATTCATTAGTGCTAGCTCGGACGGGGATCCGGACTTTCTAGGTGAGTTAAAGCTGGACGAATGTAATGCCACCGAGGATGAAAAGGCACAATTGATTAAGCTAATTGTACAATATTCTGAGGTGTTTACAAAGCATGACTATGATTATGGCGACATAACGATCATTCAACATTCAATCGATACCGGTGATTCAATTCCTATCAAGCAAAGACCATACCGAATACCGTTTCACAGAAAAGCGAAGGTCGACAAAGAGATCTCGCATATGCTTCATCACGGAATCATCGAGCCTTCAACCAGTCCTTGGGCAAGTCCTCTTATTTTGGTGGGTAAGAAAAACGGTGAATCGTTGCGTTTGTGTGTTGATTATAGGAAACTAAACGCAGTTACTAAGAAAGACTGCTATCCACTACCTAACATAAATGATTTGCTTAAATGTGTTGGCAAAGCAAGATATTTTAGCGTGATTGATTTGTTGTCTGGATTTTGGCAAATACCAATGGCTAATGCTTCGGTAGAAAAAACGGCGTTTATAACACCTGCAGGTTTATATCAGTTTAGAAAAATGCCTTTCGGATTCTGTAATGCGCCTGCTACCTTCCAACGAACACTTGAAGCTACACTTCATGGATTGGTTGAAAGGATCTGTTTGATATATATTGATGATATATGTGTTTATTCTGAGACGTTTCATGAACACCTAAATCGGCTTCGAAAGGTTTTTGATCGGCTTAAACAAGTGGGGTTGAAAATCAAACCCAGAAAATGCCAATTTTGGCGAAGTGAAGTTCCTTATTTGGGGCATATTATTTCAGCGGATGGCCTCAGGCCTGACCCAGCAAAAATTGAAGTGGTAAAATTTTATCCAGTCCCAACTGATATAACTTCGGTGAGAAGTTTTCTCGGATTTTGCAGTTAATATCGTCGCTTTATAAGAGATTTTGCGGCAATAGCAAAACCCTTGAGTCAGCTAACTAGCACTTTGAAACCATTTAAGTGGAATGAAGAAGCGCAAAAAGCGTTCGAACTCTTATGCGATAAATTAAAGAATCCTCCAATTTTGCACATAGCCGATCCATCGAAGCCGTACTATTTGGAAACTGATGCTAGTGGTAAAGCAATAGGCGGAGTCCTCTCACAAACAGACGATAACAATAAACTACATCCGCTCGCTTATGGCAGTAGGTTACTCCAAAACGCGGAGAGAAATTACACGGTCACAGAACTGGAGGCGTTAGCAGTTGTATATTTTATGAAATACTTTCGAAATTATATTTATGGTCAAAAAACAACTATAATTACAGATCATTCTGCTTTAAAATGGCTTTTGACTAATAAAAACGCTTCAGGACGCCGCCAGCGCTGGGCATTGTCGTTGACTGAATATGACTTTCCGGTTGAACATCGCGCAGGCAAAAAGATGGGACACGTTGATGCGCTCTCTAGAGCTGATTTTAATTTGAAAACTATTAATGATTCGGACATATACGAAGATGATATAAAGTTTGCATATATAATAACTACGGAAAATAGAGATGATATATACACTGGGAATAATAGTGAATTCATACAAAAACAAGAGCAGGATCCCGAGATAAAGGCATTAAGGAATTACATCGATAAAAATGAACTACCCGATGATTCAAGGCTCGCGTCACATTTCGCATTAGTACAGCCTAGGTATTTAGTGAAAGATGGATTACTTTACCATCACTATCCAATACCTAAGAATAGAGCGGGGCCTCATATGGGAACAGCTGGTGGTGCCTTTCTCTATGAGGGACGAGCTACTCTCAGCTCACCACGACGATGTCGTCGGTGGTGGTCATTTAGGAATAGCTAAGACTTATCAGAAATTACTTCCCAAATACTATTAGGAAGGAATATATCGAGATGTAAGCAATTGGTGTAGAAGTTGCTTGGATTGTAGCAAAAAGAAGCACGGCCCACATAGAGCGAGGGCACCACTCAACCCGATACCGCCTACACAGCCGAATTACTCGTATCATGTGGATGTATTAGGTCCACTACCGCAAACATACAATGGTAATAAATATGTAGTAATATTTATCGACCGCTTCACTAAATATCCTGAAGCTATATGCACGCCAGATCAAAAAGCTACCACTATTGCAAAACTTTTTATGACTGAGATTGTATGTCGCCACTCAGCGCCGCATGAGCTGGTGAGCGATAACGCCCCGAATTTTCGAAGTGAACTGGTCGATCAAATATGTAAATTAACAGGAACTCGAAAGGTGTTTACAACGCCCTATAGGCCCCAGAGCAATGGTATCGTTGAGCGTATTAATCGCACGTTTCTGAGTATGGTCTCACAGTATGTCGACACGGCACAAAGAACCTGGGACGAATTTGTCCCTTTTGCATGTTTCGCATATAGGGTAAGTATCAATGATACCACTTCTCTGAGTCCTTTTGAAATGGTCTATGGAAGGCAACCACGATTGCCAAAAGATAGGGCGTTGCCTATTTCGAATGTTAATTACCTGGATGAGGAAGACTATTTTCGCGACCTACAGTTAATGCTGAAATCAGCGTGGGAATTGGCTCGCGAAAATATTCTTCGCTCACAGGAACACATGAAATATTATTATGATCGAAAGGCTGCCGAACCAAGATATTGGGTTGGTCAGAAGGTTCTCCTCCATACACCGTTTCAGAAACGGTGAAAAACGAAAAGCTTGCCAAGTTATGGCAAGGCCCCTACGAAATTTCTGAACTAGTGTTGCCTGACGTAATACTGAATTCTTTAAACAATTCAAAGCAAGTTAATATAAGGGTCCATGTGGATCGCATAAAACCGTTTCATGGACCCCATGTTCCGCAACTTCAGCTAGAGGGAAAGCCTATGGAAGATGAAGAGCCACATCAGCAATTAAATAACAAAGATCCTAATATTACTGGTAATGTTACATCTACCGATGGCAAAATACCCCAGGAGCAACCTGAGATTGCCCTTGAGGACCCACAAGAGGAAAATGAGCCCACAACCGAGCGATCTAAGACCCATAATTATAACTTTAGGTCATCGGCCTAGTTTTTCTCCTTTTGCTTCGGCAGCCTACTTATAAAATAAGAGTAAGATGAGATTTTTAGATTTTAGGACGCTTCGGCTCTTTACATCAGCAACAGCAGCTACATCGACCGGCGTTTGCGTCCGTTACAGCAACAGCAACTACATCGCTCGGCACTTGCACTCATTACAGCAACAGCAGCGGCACGCGAGTGTGCCACTTGGCAGCGGTCTCCGACTATGGTGTTTGCCGCCCCATGTGCTAGCCTAAGCCTCTGATGCAGCATCGAGTCGCAAACAGGGGGTTGACAAGTAACAGTTTTTAGTTTAGTCGAATATAGTGAAGACATTGTTTAACCGTCTATATATCCGCTCTCATGTGAGAACTTTTGCGATATTTTTACAACTGTTAATGGCGCAGCATTATGTATCGGCTCAATTGAACTAAGTACTTTACTTTTAGATTCGCTGATTCGTTTCGACATTACGCACTTGAAATCGAAAACTAACGATGACTAGTCTGGAACCAACCGAAGTCGATCAGATGGACGCGTACTACAGTATCCCAGCGGAAGTGACGCAGTATATGATCCAGCAATTGATGGGATTAGCCGCATCAGAGGAGTCCGATGCCGACGAGCTTTAACAGTTAGCCGCGCAAAACTTTCTTAGCACCTACATCCCGATAAAACAGCTAGCGATCGACTTGAAGCACTACTACGACAATGCTCGGCCTGGCAACTATGCTGCCGCTGTTCCTTCATTCGTCGGGAACTGTCTCAATTATACCTACATGCCGGAACGCTACCCTAAGGAGGCGCTAACAATGTGTCCGATGTGCAAAGTCCCAATTCGGAGCCCGTCGCACTTCTATGAACAACAGCATCTCGACACGCTACTCATGCAACGATTTCGCTTCTCACCGTCAGGAATTCTTTTGGGCCAGCACCAATCAGCCATAACCAATCGTCGCATCGGTAGCTACATTCCATATCGCGGGAGTCGGGGAAAGATCCTCATTTGGTATGGTGGCTGTGGCTTTGGAACGTGTGAAATCAAACGGAGCGCTGATGCCTTGCGAGCACCGCCTGATTTTCCGCTGATAACTGGCAGCTCACCGTTTGGAATGCAAGTGCGCTTAGCATTATTCTATATCGAACATCGATCGCCTGTGCCTGCCACGCTCTACCTCGCTCCTCTAGAAACCAGCACCGACGATCATCCCGCGCCAATGGATTTGAAGCCTTTCGGAAGGCGTAATACCCAGTTCGTCGTATGTCTGCCGTGGTCAAGCGAAATTGGTCGGAACTATTACGAATTGCAATTCTGGATCCAGCACGGTAGTGGGCCTCAGCCGCCGAAGTATCTATCGATATTTGCTGTCGTGCAATGGGATTACGTGATGCCTGAAATCGATCGATTGATTCAGCAAACACTCGAAGGAGTGCCTGAGCGTCTTCGGCGTATCAAACGACCGGGTGCACTAGCGTTGTTGCCGGAATGCTCACATCGTCCACCGAAGCTAACCACAGAAGCGGGTGCCATCAATCGAATCTGCAAGCAGTACAAGATATCGTCTAAAGAATTGGCTCCGTACTTTGAGATCTGGCACCGCGGGGTTCCGGTTTTACAGGGTCGTTTGGTTAGTCATAAAATGCCTGAGTATCCTGATATATCCGAGGAGACGCCTGCTGGGCAAATACGGAGAATGTTGAACCTGCGCCTCCCGATTACCATAAACAATTTTAGAATTTTACAATTTTTCAAAAACAATAAACAATGCTGAGATAACTATATCAATTCTTAATGGCTGGCTGTAACTTTGATACTTATATTTACTCATTCGTGTATGATTCTCACACGATTGTACACATCAGTAACTATTGGCAAATAGCACATGTATGAATGGATGCAATTCTTTATACTTGCACGAGTTGTTGCCTATCAACACATTTTGTTTGATTTCATTTTCAGAAATTGGTTAAAATTTTACGTAGGTGCTCTTACCTACCCGTGTCTTCATATATAACCATTTGTGTTTAAAATATAGGTCTATATATATCTGGCTTTCTTAGAGTTTACTAGCTCGCGTGAGCAATTTTGTGACGTTTTATCAGAGCAACTTATATTGTATGTCACTGCGATAGTATGTATGTTACCTGTAAGTAGTCTACATATATATATTAAATTCGTCTTGCCGCATAATTGAGTTTGGGGTATACATTTGTAAAAGTGTGGAACAATCAAGCTAGTCTGTTTTTAGTTCTTTCTAACAACTTGTTTCTTTATGAACTGGTTTAAGCTATTGGGACAAATTAGTTGGTCGTTGTTCATATTTCGATGGGATTGGCATTTGAATTATTCTCTTTATAAACAAGTTATTAATAGGACACATTGAATTTGTGTTGAGTCAGATATTGATTAATACAGCGTTGGAGTATAGTTGTTCTAGTACAGTCGGGCGGAATAAGTCAAAACATATTGCTAATAATAACCTACTGGGCTGCCTTGGGATAAAGATATAAAATGTTACTTGAATCCAGAAATCACTTTGTGATAGCATTTGATTTGACTGGGAAATGGGTATTTAAGCCAGCACGCGCTCCACTCGAGGCCTCATTCTTGTTGTATTGTCAGAGATATAGACAGTTGTTGCTTAGTCTCACGTCAGTTGTTCGTCAGTCTTATTCTTTAGTTATTGCGCTACAGTTTAGAGTTTTTTTGGTTGGACATTCTCTAGCGATTACTTCTGCGGTTATCGTAAGTCAGTCTTATATTGTGGTGTGGATTTGTGGTGGTAATACCAGGTTAGTTCTGCTCGTTGGAGGCTTTAAAGAGTTTGGACTTTAGTTCGTTTGGATTTACGGCACAGAGGCATCCCTGATTATCGATTACTTGCGCAGCAGCATATCAGCATTCTATTGTTGGACGATTATTGTGGACAGTCACACGGCTTGTGGACATTAAGGCGACATAAAGATTTCTGTTTGAAGAAATAAAGATAGAGACACTGTGGCATGATGATGAGTGTTAAAGAGCATGTGCTCACTTTTGCGATATTTTAACAAATAATTGTCTTTTGTGTTTGGAGATTTTATTGATTATTCAGTTTGGTAGATTTTGTGTTGGAGATTTTGTACGTGTGTACCTCAATCATCCTTCCATTTGGAGTTGTTTGTTTTGAACCGCAGTATATACTTATACAGTGATTGCTTTGATTAAAACTGTGTTTACTTCTTTTGCTGAGAATTGAGAGTGAAATTATTTGTGTATACACGCATAGGCAGTGATAGTATTAGAGCCTACAGGCCAGGCTGATAGTTGAATTTGAGTACTTTGAGATATTGATTTGGCTTAAGCTGTAGATTGAATTAAGCGTCAGAGTTCATTGCTATTCGTAACGACAGTAGGACATTCCCAAAAGTCTAGAGTGCTGAATTTCTCTTTAACACCTTACGTTCAATTGATTTTCGTTACAATTTGTTTATAATTAAAAATATATTTTCTTTGCAATTTCAATATTTTATATTATTGTGTGTAAATTTAGTGCAATCATATCTAGCCTGTCTACAGTGGGGAGGGTGGGGGCCCTCCCACTTTTCAAATTCCTCCATGCTCGTGAGATTTTCCCCCATGTCCGCCGTCCTCCAAACTCGACCGAAACCCCCATGTTCAACTAATTCCAAAATTTTTTATGTCTGAAAATTTGTTTTTTGTTAGCAATTATTGCAAATTGTTTTTTAAACATTAATCACCACTATTTATATCACCGTTTTTAGCTTGAAAATACATTCTCGGTGGTAAAAATGCATGAAAATATGTAAATATTTAGTATTTTTAAGCAAAATTTACCCCCACTTTTAATTTTCCCCCGAGAATTAACATGAAGGCCCCTGGAGTTCCCCCTTTTTGGAGGGCCATTACATAACTCACGAATCTGGTCTGCCGTCATAGACGTCGCCATCATGTTCATGACTGTCCATCAATGCGTCGCTCTCGTGTTTGCATTCATCATCATGACTTAGCGCCGACAACTCAGAGTCCAAACTTGATCCGGCGCCAGCGTGGCTACCGTGGACCATCGACCCAACGTTGCAATTATTATTGTTGCTGTTGTTGAACCAGCCGACACGTCCAGCTTTGTTTAACCAACTCCGATTGGGCTTACTATCCACAGTAGTTTTGTTGCTCGACCGTGAAGAATCCTGATTTGTTTTCGAGTCCTTGACCACAGATCTACTATTATTATTAGTAGTAGTAATTATTATCGTTGAATTGCTTTTGCAACGCGGTTGTGACAAATATCCGTCTCGAATGCCTGGAAACTGGGTCATGGCTACAAATGGCCGCAAACAAACAGGTGGATTGTATTTATAGTGTGCGGACTTCGATGACGAAGTAGAACCACGGTTCGAAGATGCACCACTGCGACACGATGCTCCGCGATACAGACTTTTGCGACCCGAGTACCCATTATAGCCCAATCTTTTGTTACGGACACTCGTCGTGTCGTCCGTAACCCAGCAGTTACATCCGCGACCCGAGCTAGCCACAAATGACGAAAGACTTTCACGAAGAAATATCGAGCTACGCGATGGAGAATGCGATGCGTTAGCGTTGTTTTTACTTTGTTGCTTCAAAACAGCTGCCTGACAACGTGATTTGCTGTAGTTGTGATTGAGTTTGGCAAGATTCGTCTTCGATGCGCCTATGGAATCTTTCGGGTCTTCACATCTAACCAGGTTATCACATAATCCGGACCACGCAATATTCGCCGGGCGATAAATCGCTGCAGTGTGATTAGACGAATCCTGCGGACGGCCACTGGAATCAGCAATAATTTTTGAAATAAACTTATTATTCGCGTTAGTTTTAAAGTGCTGACTACGAACTTTCGTTTTCGCACTTTTTGAGCCAGACGATGACTTAAGATTTGGATTTCGATCGTTACTGCTGCCCGGTTTGTTCTTCGAACGATTTGTTCGTCCATGATTCCGGCTCTTCATCTTGACACACAATTTACGCTTCCGAGTTTGATTAGTCGTGTTTAATTGAGATTCTGACGTCGCCCTAGGCTTAATTGCATCGAGATTATCCAAAATCACATCAGACGACATGGCGGTTTGAAACTCTGAATTATGAATATAATGACTAAGAGTATTGGCACTTCTTTTTTTGTTGTCTCTAGTATTGCTTTTTCGCGTTTTGGAATTTGTTCTACTGATTTTGCCGTTGGAGCCAGGCTTTTTATGGTCCGCAAGGGTGACTGAAAAAGAACATTGTGCCGGCAGAGAACGTTTCATGCAATGATGAGTGTTTAATGATGTTCCTGATTGTCCGCGTTTCATATTTTCCGCTGCGGTACGGCTAGTTTTAGGGAGAGTGTTATTGTTAATATTTTTATTTACACCCAATCCTGAACACATTTCGGCTTTCCGCTTTCTACTGATCCAAATCGTCCGAGGCTTAGACTCCTCTATAGCGTAGCCTTTGGATTGGTTGAAAGAAGGATTTGCTAGAATTTTATAAAATTGATCCCGGTTATTCAAAAACATTTCATAAATATCTTTACAAGCCCTATGACTCAAGCTCTTTTCGTGTTTTTGAATTCCTTCAAACGATGATTTAGCATTCCACCAATTATTCCAACCTCCAGTTCGAAAGGCGGACATCCTACGTTTATAGTCAACGTCGGTTTTCCGGTAGAATTCGTTGAACAATAGATCGCCGAAATTTCGGCATAAAAAGCAAAATAGAGCATTTTTTTCGATACTATACTCGATCCACGGCCAACTTTCAAGCCATTTGGATCGAAATGAGTATGCTTGACGACGGACGATTTGGCCCCCGGCCCTGCGGACGTGAACTTCGCTTGTCGGATAGCGTGCCAATGGATCTAGCAAAATCGGACCACGGCTAATATGACGCACAAATTCATCCATGTTTTGTCGATAACTTGGCGGAGAGCCTGACGGATCTAAGGTCGAATTGTACACAGGCGATGTAAGCACCATCGGTTTGAAATCAGCTAAAATAAAATAAAATTTTTTTAAACAAAATATTGTGATGTTGCTCAAATGTCGCACGCTTCACAAGATACAACACCCATACTGTGTCAAATTTCGGCTTTTACGCTAAAGACGTTTGTGTTGAAAATGTATCCCGATAATTTATTTATTAATGCTTAAATTTAAACTGTACAAACCTTACAGCTAATGGTTGAAAACCACCCGTGAGCCATAAATAAGTGCGTAATTTTAGCCAATACGTTCGCGATAAATTCACCAACAGTTAGCTGTAAAGTCGCCAAGAGTTGGCGAAAAATTCAAAAATAATTCCCGAATAGCAATAAAAGCAGCTGCTTATAGAACACATCTACAGGAATCCGCAGTCATTGTCTGTTGTTTGTAGGACTGCTGAAGTGAGTCTGTTATAAAAAATAGCTTAAAGCGATGGATTTGGGGAGCACGAGCCCCCCCCCCCGCAACTTATATGTTCAGGCTTTAGAATAATCTGAGGCTTTGACTTAGTGTACTAATAATAGGACTATAATTATGTACCTTTAGTTCCATTTATTAGGTTACTGCATGTAGAGGTGTTCTGTGCACCAGTGTCCCTGTAATTACAACAATACATCAGTCATGCTAAATAACCACACTAAACAAAGCTTTCCGTATCATTGTTAGACATGCCTAATGGATCGATCGAGAGAGAGAGAGATGTATAAATGTCGCAAATTACATTCTGGAGCGTCGCGAGTTCGCACTACAAAAATAGTGTCCTTATAAACACTTTAATTCCACAATATTATTATTGCTAACAACAAATTACTAATTGTAGTAACCTGTTTTGGCGGCATATTTTGTATGAACGGGGCCGGATGTATGTCCGCATTTAGTATTGATCTTGAAACGATTCGCGGCCTTCAAAAGACGTTGTGCCATGGTCAACAGCCGATGCCGTCGTAGCCTGGATTGTCCCAAGCGTGGAAAAGGGCGCTCGCAAACGTACTCGCTTCCCCCAGCCATTCCAACTATTAATCGAGTGTTTGATGAACGAACAAGATTATAGAAAATAATATGCACTCGATGAAATCACATTTTATTCTTCGCGTAATCCTTTGTTGTATGTACTGTACAGTTAGTGACTGAAATAAAAGCAAACTTTGCACGAATTATTTGCGAAACGTTTGAAAATAACGGAGCAGTTTTCGCGAACGAATCGTTCAGCAACTATCCGACGAGAAGGCTTCGCGAAACAAATTTGCTTTTATTTCTTAAAGCAAATTGACACAGGCAGTATTCGAATGTTATGTTGTCTGCGTCTGACTAAGGCTTTTCTACTCCACTTATATCCGATTCAGAAATAATTTCCTGGGGTATATCTTGGCCGGCATACGTGTACAAAAGGTATAAAGCTTGGTGGCACCAGATGCAATGTGTGAACATGGTCTTAGGTGTCGTAGGGATATATATTTTAAAACAGTTTTGGAGCGTACACCATAGGACCTATGCTATACTGATAGTCGCTCGTGGTCGGAAACGTATTAGGTGTGGTGTGGCCCAGCGTTTGCGAAAAGTGGCATTTTGGCCTCATTTTTCCTTCTAAACACGGAACTTAAACAAATTTTTGTCTCATAATTATCACAATTTTCAAAGTCGCAGGTGGACAGCAAATGGTTTGTTTTAACAGCTTACTCTTCTATTCAGTCCTACAAAAATTTTTATGTCATGGATTCACATTAAAAGCTAGAAATTATTGGTTGACAGAACAGAATATTAAGGACTGGGAGGCTCTAGAACAACACCAGATTCATTCCGCGGAACCACGAAATTATGCTATTTAAGGTAACAAATCGAATAGAGGTGTCTTTAAAGTCATCACTCGAATGGGGCAACATATCCCTAGACTGTCGTATTTTATGCAATCTAGGCTCAAACAGCATTTCAGCGTATCGTAACAATGCGTTTCTGTATAATATTTAAATTTGAGAAATTACAACTGCTTTTCAACTTTAATACTGCTAAAACTAAAATATTAACAGAGAAAAATTGAGACTATAAACCTTCAGTGTGTCGAACCACTTACAAATTAAGCTAATGCCAGAAGGCAATAAATTATGCTCGGCCGACATTATTTGCGGTAATGCCAAGAGTTCAAATGGGTTCGTCTTTTGTAATGCCAATATTCCCCTAGGTTAAAAACATTTTGTATAAGAGTATAATACTTGGTTATATATGCGTACTCATTTACTGCATCTCCGACGATTTGGTCGCTTTCCGGCCTACCAACCCCCCACTACCAAATCTTGGGTTGCCAACTATCAGGTCACAGCAGGAGTGGCAGCTAGCAATATGCAAAGCAAGGGGAGCACAGCGAATGTGGCTACTCTGCTCTTATTGACCATTTTGTCGTTCCAAACTCAGGTTGCTAAGCCCGCTTAAAGTCCCATGCTAACAGTTATACACCGACAATAAATGACAACGCTACGGTGATTTTAGTCATGTGAAAACCGAAGAAATCCTTAGAGACCAAAAAGTTAAAAACATTTGAAATGTATAAATCACAGATTTTGCGAAATATTATAATTTGAAGATTGATCTTTATGAAGTAGTTTTTTAAGACTTGCCTTATTTGATACCACACAAATATAATTGCTTTTATCGTATTGCCAACACCGAAACCCTATAGACACATTCAATTGACCTACATACATTTATATCGGAAAAGTGCCGAAATTTGAATATTTTTATGCCAAAATTTCGCTCCGGTGCTGCCTCGTACGGTTAAGCCAATAGGGTATTTAAACAAGAGAGCCATCCTGTTCAACGCGGGCTAAATAGCCCTACAATCACATAGTTCAACAATAACAAGCAATTTTGAAATTTTCATTTAGGTATTTTTTAAACTTTGGTTCATAGGTTAAAAACGGCACCTCTGTCGAAAATCTATAACAGCAAAGTCGAACCTGTGGACTACAGGATTCTGCAGCACCTCGATTAGAGAATACTACCGTTTTTCGCGTCAAGGCATCTACCTCGATATATAGGTCGAGAAATATAGATACCCTTGGCGAAATTAAAAAAATGTGACGCTTGACCCATTTTACCTGGAAGACGTGTTAGGTACAGACTAAAATTTGTGATTTATTATAAAATTTCACGAAGATCCATCCGCGTGGTGATGAGTTATGATCTCCACAGACAGACAAAAACTTACGATTTTTGCCGCTGGCAAAGCTGCAAAAGAAAGAAAATCCTCGCTCGGCCTATTTCAATCACCGGTGGAACCTATTCCTGGAAAAAACTATTTGGTTATTGGCGTTCTGGTGCAAGTAACCCTGAGGCGTGTTAAGTTTTCATAAGTAATGATAAATGTCCACGTTTTAAAAATCGGATAATAACATAGGTCAAAATACGTAATGAGATATTAAATCTATAAAAAGTGTGGTTAGGCTATAGAGACTAAGAGGTCGCACACGCAATGTTCCCGATGCCATGTTTCTCAGATACCTTCAGCAACTGCGACTTTGTATGCTCCTTGTGACGTTCAGCGATAGTAGTGCAATATAACCAAAAGTAAAAAGTCGTAGCTAGTACCCAACATACGATTAAATAATGCCTGTATAAAATGAACAAAAATTTATCTCGCTGACTCTTTTCCCATGGTAGGTTTCCCATGGTAGCTAAGCGCCCCCATGTCCCATCACAAAGCAGGAAAAAACTACTTATGGGGAGGTCAACCGATAGCCAAGATCCAATGTCTCGTTTTAAACATTGGCATTCGGTACAACAAATTATACACTTTTGTTGCCGTTAGGTAGGTATATTCGCCGTGTTTCCGATCAAAACATTAACCAAATCGAAGAAATTTACTTTTACATATACATATATTGAACAGTAAACATTTACAATTTAGGTGTTATAACAAAAAACAACAGTGCTACGCCGCTGAGTAAGCATTTACAATTCAGGTAATCTATATTATATGTAATAAAAACAACAACGTTACCTAGCACCGAACAATATATAGACAGACGACTACTTCCAATTTTGAAAACTATATTTCTACCTCAAAAAACGTATCCAAAACGTTATTACTAACCACTGTCGGGCCTTTTAGTGCTTTAAATTCACGAAAATACTATTTTTATATGAAATCAACGGGTTTGCAAAAAAACTAGGGTAATCCACTATTAATAGTATTAAATAAAAACAATTGTGGTCTATAATTGTGCCTATTACTGCTTTTGGCAATGTATAAGGCGATGCTGCAATGCCGCTGGTAAGAATATGTTTCTGCTACACCGAGCAGAACATAATCACCTCAGTGAACCCCTCAAAACCCAGTAGACTTGGCATTATTTGAGCGTTTATATCTAATCTTTAGATGGCAAATTTGAAGATTTTCTTGTCGTGACTAATTTTGCTTCCCCTCATAAAACTCACTTGTATAATATTCAAATCTAAGACATCCGCCCTGTATATAAAACTGTACCGCTGAAATTGAGCGGAACTCCTACATTAAGTAAAAAAACTTGTCGAGTTTTTGAAAAATCGAGCCAAAGCCGTTCTGATTTGCATAAAAAAATGGGTGCCTCTAAATCAAAATAAAGAAAAATTATCCATTTAGTCTTTGTAGTTATGCAGTTGTTTAAGATTTTGAATACGCTACTATATAATATTGAGCTGAACTCCTACATAAGTAAAAAAAACTTGTCGCTGTTTTGAAAAATCGAGCCAGAGCCGTTCTGATTTGCATAAAAAAATGGGTGCCTCTAAATCAAAATAAAGAAAAATTATCCATTTAGTCTTTGTAGTTATGCAGTTGTTTACGATTTTGAATACGCTACTATATAATATTGAGCTGAACTCCTACATAAGTAAAAAAAACGAGTCGCTGTTTTGAAAAATCGAGCCAGAGCCGTTCTGATTTGCATAAAAAAATGGGTGCCTCTAAATCAAAATAAAGAAAAATTATCCATTTAGTCTTTGTAGTTATGCAGTTGTTTACGATTTTGAATACGCTACTATATAATATTGAGCTGAACTCCTACATAAGTAAAAAAAACTTGTCGCTGTTTTGAAAAATCGAGCCAGAGCCGTTCTGATTTGCATAAAAAAATGGGTGCCTCTAAATCAAAATAAAGAAAAATTATCCATTTAGTCTTTGTAGTTATACAGTTGTTTAAGATTTTGAATACGCTACTATATAATATTGAGCTGAACTCCTACATAAGTAAAAAAAACTTGTCGCTGTTTTGAAAAATCGAGCCAGAGCCGTTCTGATTTGCATAAAAAAATGGGTGCCTCTAAATCAAAATAAAGAAAAATTATCCACTTTGTCTTTGTAGTTATGCAGTTGTTTACGATTTTGAATACGCTACTATATAATATTGTTCATTTAGTTATTAACAAAATAATAGTACCCGCACGCTTTTTACTAGTAATGCAAGCATACACTTTAAGCAGGTCATTAAGAAGGTACAGCCAAAGATAAAATCATAACTTGATCACTTTTACATGACAAATGGAAGAGGCACAACAAGAGATGGTTTCCCACTTTTCGACATAAAATGATCGTGGTAAGGTGGTCTTTCGAAGTCACCCTAGCAGCCCTCCCACCACTTTTGAGTATCATACTGCGAACCATAGCAAAGAATCTTCCTAAATTTCATCGATGCTTCAGTGAACTGTTAGAGTGGCCATGAATTAATAATTTGGAAAAGAATTTTAATATTAAGAACATTTCAGTTTGTTAAAAAATCCTCTGCGATCAACGAAATGCATATTAATTATTGAAATAACATTCAATTTCGCAAAAACTTAGTGTTTTATATAAACAATTTTAAAAAATGCTGAACCGTTTCCCACTGCAACAAGAATATAGTTATGGTGAAAAACAATACGACGACAAATACTGGATTAAAAACTGCATTCCTTAAGCCTAAATATTAATCTTGACAAAATTAAAGCACAGTCATTTTCGAATAATTTCTCACAATATACGAACAGTAAGTTATAGACAAAAACAGGAGCGTAAAAACTGATCACGAATCGCAACCGAAGTTTGACGACCAATAGAGGTAGCTGGAGCAGGGGTTGATAAGCGGAATGTACGCTTACTATTAAGTAACTATATGCCTTACTAAAGTACCCTAACCCCAGGGGTTTCGTGTTGGCGAAAGTTTCTGAGGGTCACACGTAAAAAACGTGAAAAAATTGAGCTGGACGCGTGACGCAGGTGCTGCTGGCACTTTGACCAGCTATTTTTTTTCGAAAAATCGAAGAACTAGGTACTACAGTTACTATAAGCACGTAGGCTACACAAATAACGGGAAATTTACCAATTAACCATTTTGGCACTCTTACTGCGTAAACATCCAAAGTACAGGCAATGTATATATTTGGCAGCTAACCACGAGACGAATCACGATCTCAGTCCTACCCGTAATATCGCGGCGAAGTCGGTGAGACGAACAGTAGAACGCCCAATTACAAACGGAAAGTAAAACTGAATCGAACCAAAGTGAACGGTACATGTTTTCACCGTCATTTTTCAAAGGACATATTTTTGATCGAAAAATTTTGTCGCACTTTGAGTACCAGCCAGAAATCACCACTCTGTTATCGCTGCTCACAATCGACATTGCTTGCTGTTGGCTCGCTTGCTCGCCAACAGTCCGCTCTGACGCTTAACTGTAAACACGTTATGCGATAGAAAACTAACAAAAACTACATACATACATATACAATACTACTAAACGGATAAGCAGCACAATATGGCTGATTGATAAATGCAATGAAAGATAATTCTCGGTAAATATTCAAGATGACAAAATGTTTTAGAAACTAGTAACTCTATCGAGATTGCATAGCGTAGTGAAGTGTAGGTACATCTATGCCTTTTGCGCGCACAGCCAATCAGCTCTCGATAGCATACGTGGATATCCTATAATGTGGATATCACACATATTCAATCACACTCCTAGAAACCCGGCAATAAGTTTCCAATGCACGAAATCCCCACAATGAAACTTTTCAGCCTTTTAGAGCGTCAGAATGAAATTTAGAATTTTGGGTCGAGGAACCAATAGGGTGTCGTTCTCCCATACTCATGGAACCATAGGTCGTAGAACAAAACTAACACCGTCAATGAGTTTCTATGCCCGAAAACACTCATGTGCAAGCTATCAACCTCACACGAGGTCACAATAAAATTAGGAATTTTGGCTCGGCAAACCACGAGGATGCCATAACTCAAACCTCATAAGTCCAAAACCGGAGTCTTAATCGCAAAACAAAATTGACCTGCATACATCTATAATATAAAAGTGACGAAATATGATTATTTTTGGTGCCAAAATTTACCAAATCGTCCAAGAGCACAGCTAATATGGTATTAAAACAATGAAACCAGGGCGTTTAACGGGATAAATAACCTTATAGTCCCATGGTTGACCGGAAAAATACTTGCATTGTAAAAAATTTGAAATTTTCACTTTTTTGGAGTGTTTGTTAAACTTTGGCTCATACCTCGAATGCGTAACAACAAACTTCTAGGTCACTATGAGAGGATTCTAGAATGTCGTCTCGTTTTCACTCCAAAGTTTTTTTATCGCGACATAGGTCGCTAAGGATAGATACCTGGATGGCCAAATTTCAAAAAAGTGTTGACGCCTTCGGGGCCCATTTTGACCGGGACGATGTGCTCCGCGGGTTTAGCCTCTAATGAAGCGGCATAAATAGAGTGAATTTGCAATCATATATAAATTTGTAAAGTTGCTGAGTTACGATCTCCACAAATGGACAAAAATGATTTTTTTATGAATTTTGCCGCCAATGAAGTTCGCCAATTGACTTCGCTTTCTTCCTTTCATTAATAACAGCCAGAAATAATCACCACTCTCTCGCTCCAAAAGCGACAGTTACAGTCACGGCCAGAAATGATATTGCAAAATAATCGATCGAAATTTAAATCGATTTCGATTAAACGAAATTTCAATCGATTTCGATCGTTTTCAATTTTGGCACAATTCGACAATAATAATTTTCAAATTTATTGTAAAATTTTGACTAATTTCGATTAAACGAAATTTCGATCTATTTCGATTTCGAGTGCACTTTTTGGCTGGGATTGTATTTATGGCACGCACTGTAACATGCACCAGATTTATTAGCATCAATTTCAATGCGCCTACAGTTACGGACCAAATAAAAACAATTTTTTTGAATCGTTCGGGCAAAATTAGCGAAATGTCCTTGAAAAATGAACCGCTGCTCAATTGCTATTCGCGAATTTTTCGTAAACTTCCTTTAGCACGTGTAGAAGCTCTAGCGAACTATGTACCTATACATAAATCATAGCCAGAAATTGATGAATATTGGAATAGATTCAAAGTATAATATTTAACTCACTTTGGCCATAAGACATAGATTACTGTAAAACTATGTACTATAATTACTGTAGAACTATAATTACTGTAGAACTATGTACCTATACATAAATCATAGCCAGAAATTGATGAATTGAATTGATACAGAATTCAAAGTATAATATTTAACTCACTTTGGCCATAAGACATAGATTACTGTAACCAAAAATATTTTGTTTACAAAATGCAAATATCAAAGCTATAAACGAAAATCGAATCGAACCAGAAACACAGGCTAATCCAGCCATATTGGAAGAAACTGAGGTATGTAGCATAAGTCGCTTCCAACTACAAAAGCCGATGCGTAGTCTTCAAGTATTTGGCGAATTATTATTATCATACATTTTCACCTAAAACAACAAAAACTAGTAGTACATTACGTATCCGATGTAATTTATTGCGCCTGACTTAACGACGGAGTTCACAATGCGTCCCGATCAAATTTGATCCGAAATGGCCCAATTCTGCGCCTACAGTTACAATCAGAATTAAGTTCTCACGACATTCGATCATTCTGCGGTTAATTTAACGAAGTTTGACTACGCTAAAATAAATAAATAATTTCAATATTAACAAAAAATGTTATTTTGTGTTTAATTTAACAAAAATTTTGTTTTAAACGAAGATAGATCGATTGCGATATTGTTCGATTTCATTTGCGTTCGATTTTTTTGTGCACTTAATTCAGATTATAGCTGTACGTATAATAACTTCTGCTTATTGTGTGCATGTATTATCT
This sequence comes from Trileptium ribeirensis, assembly GCA_030248225.1. Lineage (NCBI taxonomy): Eukaryota > Metazoa > Nematoda > Enoplea > Enoplida > Thoracostomopsidae > Trileptium > Trileptium ribeirensis. Next base: position 20,057 of record JASANE010002246.1, read on the forward strand.
TTATTTTTTACACAAATTGTATTGTGTTGTTATTCGATTAACATCTACGATTTGATCAAATTATATACTCTTTTGAATCGGATGCAATTTGAATACGTCATAATTACACACAATTTACATGTACAAATGGGATCGCAGGCAACATAAGCAACGGTTTAATACATTTGGAAACTAAAGCGGTATTATAATAGTTATTATTACCGTTGGGTCTTATAGACGCTAGGTCCTAGCAAACATTAATTTAAAAATGAGAATTCAAAGTAAACTGTACAAGCAGCCATCGACACCCGATTTTGCACACAGATCGATGGTGCTACGTCAGCTCAACGTCTGTGGAAATTTACGTGTAGAAATGGGATCGCAGGCAACATAAGCAACGGCTTAATACATTTGGAAACTAAAGCGGTATTATAATAGTTATTATTAACGTTGGGTCTTATAGACGCTAGGTCCTAGCAAACATTAATTTAAAAATGAGAATTCAAAGTAAACTGCACCAGCAGCCATCGACACCCGATTTTGCACAAAGGTCGATGGTGTTACGTCATAGCTCAACGTCTGTGGAAATATATTTAGCAAAAATGTATAAATTTTTTTGTTTCAAATCCAAAAGTTTTATATTGATTAATTCCATGTAGCTAGTTTTTTTTGCTTGCATGTAAAAGAAAGACATTTTTTGCAACTGCTGTAAGTCAGAGGCGGATAAGATTATTTGGATAATTATTTTCTTTGATCTGTTGATTGGTTAGCACATTAGCGTATGCGTGTTTATCTGTAACTCCATCCGTAAACGAGCCAGGGCTGAATAACCCTATTTTGCATGCTAAAATGAACTCAAATTGGGATGTTTTATGATTTGTAACTTGAGAATAGATGGATCAATTTAGCTGAAATTTTCACGGATCATGTAAACTTATATGGCATAAACTCACTGCAAATATTATCTTCTACTGTCCCGAAACCATCGCAAGTACTTCAAAGGTGGAGGACCGACAAAAAATTGTAGGGTGCCCGTCGATTACATTCATCATAACACCACCAGTAGATTTTTCATGTTCTCGTTAAAAAAGTGACTCATCCGATCCATTCTTGCGATGCTCCTGTTCAAAACTGACATTTTGGGACAAAATCAGCGTGAGTTTTAGTCTTTTCAATTGGAACATAATAATACGTGGACCAATATGAATGAAATTTAAGTATTGCATAAAATTTTAGATAGTATACATGAGCAGGCTTTACGAGTTAAAAGCTTTTACCAAAATCTTTAAAATTTCGGTCTTGTAATAATAATGTAGCTTTGTTATAGGTGAACCAATCTGACCACTATTTTCACTCCGCATGTGAACTTTCGTGTTAAGTATTATAATGGGCTTAGGATTACTCCTGTGTCACGATCAACTACTGCTGTTTACAATAATCCTGCTTAATTTGCTACTCGAAAATTTTTCGCTAATACATCGCGAATAGTGTAACAGCTCATTTGCTATTCGGAAATATTTCGCTAATACATCGCGAATAGTTCAAAAAAAAACTAACAGCAGTACATTTGATATTCACACCTTTTTTGTTCGTCTTTTTTTGCGATGCAGTTTTAAAAAAATTAGGAGTTCCGTTGCTCAATTATTACTATTCTAATTTTTTTTCGCGAGCAGATCACGAATTTTTGCGGGCAATTTTATTTTATTTTAGATTACGCAACAATATTGTATAAAAATGCATACAAAACGATAATATATGGCTTAGATAATACTGTTTGGCTTCATATACCTCCCGGTATGTACTACTAAAGTAATCTCCAAACAACTTCATCAAACTTTGAGCCTTAGTTGTGCGTTTTGATCTATGCTGATGGTCAAAGATAGGTAGCAAACCTGATTTTCGTATCCAAATCAGTGATACAGAAGATATTCATAACGAAGAGCGAGCCCTGGAACAAGCCTCCAATAATTCTCAAAACCATACGATGCATTGAATTAATATTGCCGACAAATTCAACTACACCCGTCAAGGGTTCATAGAATATTACAATTTGAGCTCACTTTGAATAGAAACTTCTGTCCTTCACAAGAAACGAGTCCTGGAACAAGCCTCCAATAATTCTCAAAATCATACGATGCCCTGAATTAATATTGCCGACAAATACAACTACACCCGTGAAGGGTTCATAGAATATTACAATAAATTGAACTCACTTTGAATAGAAGCTTCTGTCCTTCGCAATTTTCCATTTCGACAACGCAGTACCGGGAATCGTGGAAAACCACGTCACGATGACTTGTAAATACATGAAGTAGCATGTCATGAACACTTTCGAAAACCTAAAACAACGATTTGTAAATAAATTCAATGCGATAAAAATGAAAAATACTATTGGAAACAAAAGACAACCAAGCTCAAATGCAGTACTACAGACTGCTCGCTAGGAGCTTTATTGCAACTGAACAAACGAATTATCATCACTATCAATGTATCATATAAAAATTTATCATTTGAAGCGTATTCCAACTTCCCGCTGAACGTGTTAGCAGTGTTCGACAGTAATAGTTAACTGCGAATATTGCACAATATGGACATTTGAAACAATAATAATTTACCGGATACGATGTCAATGCTGTTCACAACGAACTATTTAGGGACCGCAGCTGTATATTTACAAGGTGTCTGGACTGGTCATAGTGTCTTTGCGAAAAAATATGAATATTTTGATAGCCTGGTCGGTAGAATATTGATCCCAGACGACTTAAATATTCTACTAATGAGTAATTTCCGACGTCCACGTTTTCCCAAGTTGCTTTGCTGGATGGCAACTCCTTGATCACCGTTGAACGTAGTTAAGAAAAACTCAACTACTGATTTCCAAAAATTCAATGATTTGGCTAGCAACAATTGAACTCTGTGCGTATCGACTGCTAGCTTTGCGTAAGGAGTTGGCTGACATTTATAATAAATTAAAAATAAAACATGTGCTAACTATTGCTTAAACTCAACTAGAATTTAGCTCCACTTTGCAACTTAATGCTGACATCAATGATCATTTAACAGTCTCTCGTTCGGTTCGATTACATACGGCGCCACAATGCCTACAGTCAAGTCACGCTCAGAATCACAAGTAAATTTTTCGCGAATTGTTCGCGAAAAAAATCCGAATAGCAACTGAGCAGTTATTAATATTTCGCGAAAAATTTACTTATATTTGACTGTAGATCATCCATAGCATCTACAGAAGGTAATAATTGACGAAAATGGTCTCAATCTACAAAAATTAACCATTGTTGAAAGCGCGGGGTATAGCATTAAATATTAATATCTTACGGCTCCGCAGAAAATACACTGATTTGTACGATCAATCGGAATTCCGGTGTCATTATTGATACCAACCAGACGAGCCAAGTGATCATGAGCCATATGACAAATGTAATCAGACGGCGATTTCACCGATGCCGAACAAAACGAACATAGCTTTGTTTCAAAACACTTTTGCCTTCCGTTCGACTGACAAAGTGTGCCGGAACATAGACTGGCAGTAACTGAATCGTATGCTGAAATTTCTATAGCAAGTTACAATATTATTTAAGTACTTAAATACACGTCACATCTCAAAATATCCAATAATAATTAGGTCTTTTCCTGTAGCCCCCAGGCCAAATTTGACTCAGCTCTACGAACTGGTTTAGAATATACCCATTTCGGCGACTTTTATACAATTTTTTTTCGATTTTTTGGTTTTCCAATGGTTAACGGGTTAAGGACTAGGGCTTAGGAAAAGTTTAGGCTAAGTCTAAGACTAACCCTAAGCCTAAGTCGTTGCCGCATGAACAGATTCACCTAGTTTTACCACCACTCAGCTCGTCAATGCGTCCGAATGGTATATAAAATTATAAATTTATCGAGGAAATTTTTTTAAAAAATTTTGGGAACCCATGGGATTCAGAAACCAAAATATACAAAAAATCTGTCATAAAAGTGATTGAAATGGGTATATTCTAAACCAGTTCTCGAACTGAATCGAATATTGCTGTAACTTCAAAATTGACAAATTCGGCCAGGGAGGGCGCACAGGAAAAGATCCAATATTTGAAACACAGCGAACGAACCGAGCGGATTTCCACTGAGGATGCTAGGGCGAAAATCGTGAAAATTTCTTTTTGTCTGTTGCTGTATAACTTATCTTCGGATAGATGTATTTCGGTAAATTTTTTAGCAAAAGTGACGAGCATGTGCCCTTTAGTTGAAAGCGAACAGGTGCGACCCAATCTTCGGGGTCAAAATGGCAAGAACAAGTTTTTTAAGAGTTATTTACCAAATCTGGCCATGCGGCACCAGTTGTTCGCCGCAGGTATCTTGCGACACAGGCTTCACATCAAAAATGGAGACCACCACCATAAAGAATCAGCTCATCAATAATAATAACTTTGTTGACCACTCCCTGGGCCGCTGGGGCCCGAATATGGTTCATCGCCCCTTTGCCAGAAACATCGATTTATCAGATTCCGCCATGTTAATGCTTCTTTTTGCCTTACAATGAATGTCTGTTAGGTTATCAAGCACGCTGGATACGATGGTTTTGCTATCTAGAGTCCAACTTGATTATATTATACATTTTCATGGCGTTTCTAGGCTTTTACGGTAGACGAAACCAAATTCCAAAATGTAGTCTGTTTTCATTTGTCTTATTATATATTGCGTGCAGGGCATCGCGAATGATATATAAAGATAGTTCTTAAGGCTTTATCTTGAGCGTGCATATGTCAAGCTTCTTAATGGGTTCTCAATGGATTTAGGGTCAATAAACCCGAATTACATAATATACTCTGTCTTCTGTTATTTGGTTACGTATTGCGTACAGGTCATCAATACGTGCCTACACAGGTTATCCGGTATGCTGAATACGATGGTTTGGTTATCTAAGGTCCAGTACGAGTATCTTATGCCTTTTCAGACATTTTCATTGGGTTTAGGGGCAATGAACCCAATTTCCAGGAAATCGTTTGTCTTCAGTAGTTTAGTACATAGCATCAAGAACAGACTATTATAGAAGTTTCTCGGTATGACGAATACAGCGTTTTGGTTATCTATACTGCCGCGTGCATATTTTGTGCCTTTTCATGGGTTTAGAGTCGATGAATCCGATTTCCAGAGCATTGTCTGTATTCATTTGTTTGATTACTTATTGCGTAGAGGTCAAAGATTGTCTATATGGGTTTGTCGGTAGGCTGAATACGATGGTTTGGTTATCCAGAGCCCAGCGCAAATACTTGATACGGTGTCATGTCAGTTATTTTCGATGGGTTTAGGGTCGACGACGTTTTAAGATTGTTAATGGATTCAGGCTCACCTCCACCTGCGCAAAAAATGAGCAAAAATTAGGCGAAATTGAGGGAAAATTGGTGAAAGTTAGAGGAAAATAGGTAAAATGAATGCCAAAAATTCCGAAATTTAAGTTCCAAAAAGTACAAAAATTTATCATTTATCCGCATCACGACTTCGCTAGCCCCCCCAGCAAACCGGCTGATTCCACTACAGAAGCGCCCCCCGAATAACCCACAATCCCACAAGATTTTCGACCTCATCCATGTATGACTTGGTACCATGGCGTGATCGCAACAACAAATTGACGCTTGCTACAGTTACAAGCTTGGAGCCGAATTCGATTGAATCCAGGATCATCAACCCGACGAGGGCTGATTGCCAGGTCGATGACACATACAGACGGAATTTAAAGATTTCACCCCTGCAACACACAAGCTCCACTACGTTTTGATAACTGATTATTTTCCAACGTGACTTTTCGGACCAAGCCTGCAGCTAATATGTATAGCCGAATCCAAGCAAATGGCAACCAGTAAATTTATTACAAGCTCTGCGTTCGGCTGATCCCTGATCCTCATAACTTAAACTATTGACGATGCCTCTAAACTTCTATTGTACATGATGTGTAGTATACATCCTACTCACCAAGATCTCAGTAAAAATTATAAAACTAACCGCTGCTGATGTCTTTCGTCGTGATGGATTCATCATCTTTAACTTGACGACCAGACGCCTCTTGGCTGTTTTCATTAGCGTCTATTTTCAACGACTTATTCGCGGGCTCCGGGATACATCCATCATTGCAGGTAATTAGACGAACGTCGGTACCATTGGCGGTATCAGCCAAACCTTCGTGCTGTATTATTTGATTTTCGTAGTTCGTCGGCACATTTGAGTGATCCGAATCGTTAAATTTTATCTTCTGATCACGCACCCTATCATAACTACACTGATCTGGGAAGCCTGTGGTTTGATTTCCGCCATCGCTGGTCATTGCGGACTGTGTCTGGGAACAAATAAATAAGCTGTTGGAAACGATTTGATCTGAATATTTTGCTGGCAATCTGCGTACACGCTTCGGACGATTGCTCGTTGATCTTTAATAAAGAAAAATAATACAATTTAGTATAAATTCTATAAATTGTTTTGTCATCGTGCGATTTAATGTTGAAACAAATTGCAAAACGCAAGAGGTTGTCACGCCCTCATTAGACATATTCAAAATGCGGCTTCACAGCGTCAACAATTATTATCTTCTATCTGCGTAAGCCGCTACACAATTAGTGTTTCCTGCCATACATCACTCAATCGACAGTGACCGGAGTTTTGAATTGACGGGCTTCTACACTACCATCGACTGATGTCTCAAAAAAACTTATGTACAACCCAACCACTCAGACTGGTTTGCCTATGATGGATCTAAGCAAACAAGGTAAATAATATGCCAATCAAAGCTTCAATATCTCGTTAGTCACCAAAATTTTATTCCATTATTAAATATGAAACTAAATTATACAGATGTTTTCTCGAAAAAGATTCATTGTGTTAATATATAATACAGCATAAACAAAAAGGTCAAAATTTGGGGCATACATTTCTGGGCTCTCCATTCGTTGAAAATTGTACTATTGTACTAGGTTAGAAACCAGGGGGCGCCCAATTTTGCCAGCAGACATTTCGCCCAGCGAAAATCGGTTAAAAATGATGTCAGAATCGCTGTGAACCGAGTTTGAAGCAAATTTTAACAAAATTTCGAAATTTTAGTACAAATTTTGGTCGAATTTTTGCGGCTGTGACCATTAACTGCGGGTAAACCAAAATTACCGAGGGGCAATAACTTAGGGAACCTGGGGTAAGCTAAAATACCTGATCCGAGTTACAATTATTATACTTATATTATCTGAATGACAACGTCTACACAATTTCCTAAATTTGGAATGATCCTGTTCGGATAAATATAGGCACACATGTGTCTGTTGCTGCGCAGCGGCTGTTAAGCTAAAGACCATAATGCGCTCTATTACATAAACTGCTCGTCGAATTAAACTTCAACTTTAACCTTTCGAAGACTAACTTAGCAGCTCATCAGAGAGTTACGATTGGTAAAGTTCAGTCAGTTCATTGAGTTGGTGTCAATTCAACGCATTTAGTTACACTCCGCTCTCAAATTGCTTCATTATCGTGAGAACCATAGCACTCGTCCAGAAAGCTACAGGCATTTACTGTGGAAAATATTGTGCAAAAACATAGGACAAACTTACATTTTGCTACTAAGTTCGCTCGAAGCTTTATCTTCGTCAGTCAAGCAATCACTGCTTTTTCTTCTATCTAAGTCTATCACCTTTGCAGTCGAATTGCGATCGGATTGCTTCGTCACACTATTATGCCTCTCGCTGCCATTCCATACACAGCATTTGTCATGATCCACCAAATTGTCCCGGCTATCCAACATATCGTCACTTGTCGCAGTAATTTTGACGAGCTCTTCACTATTCAAACCGGTTTTTATCACAGGAGCATTAACGTTTTGTTCGTTAACATGGTAACAATCAGTATTTACAGAGTCATTCTTACTAGCACGGCTACTATTACTATTATTTGTGGTTCGTTTGGTATCACTACTACGACAAATTTTTATTCCTAAATTACCATGATTAAAATGACCGCAATAATTATTACAACTTTCTATTACCGGAATCTCGGTAGGACCCACATTACTACCATGAAGCTCTTCAGTGTTAATACACTCGTCTCTTAGGTCCTTGTCAACCTCAGGATCGGAAACAGATGATTTTCTTTCAACCTGTGTTTTTTTGGACAAAATGTCGGTGTTTTTTATCCGACGTTGTCCACACCGTTTAACTAAATTTTTAGCTTTCAATAGTTGTTGTTGTGTTGTTTTGTTCCGACTATTCAGCTTGGTAGGAACATGGCTGGTGATATTGCGCCGCCGACGCCGCTTTGTAATAAGATTATCAGATACTTTTGAAGTGTTAATGTGAAGGAAACTTTCAGACTGCTTCGATAAAGCACCATCAACAACTTTAATATGACTTGCATGCTGCGGCATTTTCGGTAGAGACTGTGTTTTTGCTAATAAATGTGACGAACCATCAACATTCTCAAAAATAGCTTCACTAATCTTAGAATTATCATTGTCATTTTTAAGACTAATACCGATGGCACAAAAACTTCGGATCATGGTATCGCCGATATCATGTTGGCTGACTTGAATGTTTTGCTTCCATTCTGACACTGTTTCATCTTTGGACGTCTCAGATAATAACTTTCTGGCAGTGGACAGAGACTGAGGTGTCGCCCTGCACTTGGTCAGTTGGACTTTTTCAAGTTCATCTTTAGTCGACGTTTGTTCTGGACCGGAACCCGTATGTGTAGCGCACTTCATCGCACAGTTACTAGGCCTTTTGCCTAATTCAGGGCGTTTGGTATCACTTTCTGGGTTAGCATTTGGTAAAATTCCTTGGACGTGTTGAAAACATTTGCCATCGCTTATATTGGACAACGAAGCTGTGTCTTGCCTTTCAGCACCGCTAACACGGCACAGAACATCATCGGGATTTTCCAAAAATTTTTCATACACTTCTTTACACGCCACATGACATTTACTCATCCAGTGGCCCGCAATTCCACGACCTGTCTCAAGCGCACGATTCCACTGCCGAAAACCACCGCTGACAAATAAATTACAATCACGATCCTTGAGTGTTACTTTGGTCCCGCTGTTTATCGAGTTACAATCATAAGCTAATCGAACGAAAGTCCGACACAGGAAGCAAAATACGGCGTCTTGTTTAATACTATACTCGAGCCACGGAAATCGTTTCACCCATTGTGGCTGAAACGCACAAGTCCTGTAGCGTCCCTTCTTGGCACAAAACGACACAGGATACTTTTGCACAGCCGGGTCTAATATAATAGGCCCGTGACTAACATGAAGTTTGAATGCTTCCGTATTTTTGGCATAACATGGGGCCGGAATGGTTGGGTCTGTTGTACAACTGTTGCACCGAGATGAATTATGGGTAGGCTTAAGCTTGACGGTTTTAGGCGTCGGAAGCTCAGAAGTTCGACTACATCTCAATCGAGTAGCCTGAATTAGACCGTCTGGATTTTTGCAATATTGTCGGTAAAAGTCTGAGCAAACCTTGTGACAACGTGAAGCACTATGGTGTGAGAACACAGAGCCGCACAGGTCAGCACGATCCCACTGTCGCCATCCATCATTGATGAACGAAGCGCTTAGTGCTTTATGGCCTAATCTCAAATTTGCAAAGGCAATATCGACAAAATTCCTGCAGATAAAACAATAGGCGGCATCGTTTTTAATGCTATATTCAAGCCAGTGAAATTTCTCAAACCATTTGAATTGAAATGATTGAATAACATGTTTGCCTTGCTGCGTTCCGTGTTTCGACTTCGGATGCGTCGACTTCTTGAGGTCCAATTTAATGGGACCGTGGCTGATATGACGCTTGAATTCTTCGGAGTATTTAGCGAAGCTAGGAGGAGGAACTGCCGGATCTAAGACTGAGTTGTACTGTGGCGAGTTTGTAGTGAACCCATTGCCATTGCGGTTATCTGAAATATATATAGATCATCAAAATGGTCACAGAAACATAAGATAACTTTTGGGGTTTTTAAAACTGAACGAAAACAAAATCTCACGAACAGTTCAACATATAGTTCTAAATTAGACCGATGATGTTTCAATTTGAGACACACACGTCAAAATACCAAAAATTTTGTTTAATTTGTCCGACATTTAGTTTCCGTGAATCAGTGCAGTGTTTCAGATAACTTACTACAGTTGAGAAATCCCACAGCTACATAGAAAAATCAATAATGAAAATGCCCATTGTGTACAGCAGGGCGGGTATAAGGTTTGGTCTTTAGCCTGTTTTATATACTCTATTTCCCATACTTTTAGGCCGGTGTAAGGCCCAGAGTGCTAACTGATATATATAACTATACCGCCAAAACGTACATAGCGTCAGCAAGTGACCAAATCCCAACTACCGTCGCGCGAGTAAAACGTACCGCACAATGCATAATTTGTGCACTACGAAATTATATAACTAACACAATTAAATACTCGGTATTCACACAAACAGAACTGGGTATATATATTTATGGCAGCGTTTTTGGTTCTAATGCTTCAATAAAATTACCCAGTCTGTCTAAGTATATATTCTTACAAACATCCTTTAATCCAGTAGTAATTTTGCGGGATTTGCAGCACTATGATCATTTGCATTGTGGTTACTTTTTAAGCGAAGGCTAGCTTCAGCAGCCATAAATATCATTTCCGTGGTAATTATTTCAAAACCTGTAAATAGCACACGTCATCTTTCTCAACACACAGTTTAATAATAATTATTGTTAAGTGATATGTTGGACTGATCAAAATTGGACTGGAAAAATTATCAGAAAGCAACTTTCAGCCTACTGATTAGTTTAATTATGCGTAATTTACAGCTGGAATAACTAATGAAAATAATATTATAATAATCTTAGTTGCTGGACTCAATTACTGATTTTCCTTAATTAGCAACAGCTAGTATCTCGTAAGCATGAGTGAAACGGGGCGAGCGCGGGTGAGACAAAGCCAGCGTGGTTTCATTTTTAGGTTATTTGGTTTAGTCACATGTAACACGTTGTGTTTGGTGTATATACCACACTAAAACCTCTTGAACCCTGAACCCATTCAAATTACGACAGCGCTAACTGACAACGCATCAAGTACTTATACGTGTTGGTATCCAGATAATCAAGCCGTCGTATTCAGCCTACCGGAAAACCTATATAGACAGTTCTCGATGGCCTGTACGCAATACGTAACCAAACAACTGAAGATGGACTATATTCTATATATTTGCGTTCACTGACCCTAAACCCATTGAAAACTCATAAAAAGGCATGATATGTGTAAGCCAGACTATAGATAACCATAACAATCAAGATACTCAAAAACCTCTATATATATAGACTTTTTTCGACGCCATGTACCAAACTTATATTATGTAAATCTGGTACATTGATTCTAAACCTAATGAAAACATCTGAAGAGGCACGCGATACTTGTGTTGGGCTCTAGATAACCAAACCATCGTTTTTCTGTCTACCGAAGACCCTATAATAGACAATATCTCCAGATACTAGAGGATCGGTCCCTTGATACGGGGTGGTGGCGGACCAACTACACCACCCCGTCAGCAAAAACACGCGTGTACAATACACTGCTGGAGTATACATCGTTGATACCTGGAACAAGATAGTTCTAGAAAACCCCAGAATTGATCGATCCCATGGAATGTACACTCGTGAAGCGTGGAAAATTTTTGAAAATTTTGCTAAAAATTTGAGGAATTGGTTTGAAATTTTAGGAATATGGCCATTTTTAGTCAAATTTAAGGAAATTTGAGGTAGATTTCTCAATTTTAGGAAATCTGAGGATGCGGCCACCCTGATATTGATGCGCTGTAAGCAACACGTAACCGAACAACTGAAGACAGACTATATCCTAGAAATTGGGTTCATTGACCTTAAACCCATTGAAAACCCACGAAAAGACATGAAAATGCACGTTGGATTCTCGATCACCAAATCATTGTGCTCAGATATTAAAACCCTAAATATAGATCATTCTTTATGCTCTGCACGAAATACATAACCAAGTAAATAATGAAAAGGCACTACATTTTTGAAATCGGCTTTGTCGATTGTAAAATCCTTGAAACTATGTGAAAACGTATAATATAGCCAAGTTGTACTCTAGATAGCAAAACTATTGTATACATCATGCATGATAGCCTAATAGCCATTAATTGTAAGGTAAAACAAGCAATAAAACGGCCAAATTTAAAAAATCGCTATTTCAGACAAAGTTTCGACGAATCATATTCGACGCCACGGCGGTGTCACCGGTAAGGAACTCAAATTTCGAACTAAATTTACCACAAAACTGTAATACCGGTTCCACAGCAACAATATTAAAAATGAAAGCATCTTATGACATGATAAATTTAATATATCACCTTACCCCTAATTTTGTACATGCGATCCGTAAAATCCTAACTTAAAACAGTCAAAAAGGTGGTTTAACAATATAAATAAGATGAGGTGTGTATTTATACACCGAGATCGCTTGTGCAGATCAAGCGAAACATTTTGAGCCATCGGTGACACCTATCCGGCCACCCGTTGCTGAGTCGTGACTATTAAAAGCTATATCGTTAATTATTTGCACTATGTAGCTAGTATGATCTTGATTAAATGATACAATGCCCTACTGCCTACGTGTACATAGTTGGGAAAACGAATCCCCTAAAAGTCGCATCTGTGGGGATACAAAAATAATGTTTAAATATTTTTGCCTAATCTTTGCACATATTATATGTGCCCATACTTTATACGTATCTTACTTGTGAGCGATTCAGCGGTTCGAGATCGCTTGTTGCAACGTTTGACTTTGTAACTGATTCCTAATCCTGTCGCAATTTCTAAGAGTCGCTTTCCTAGTTTTAGCTCACTACGGCGTTGCTGTAATGCAGGCGGAGCCCGACGTATACGACCAGGTCCAACGCTTCGCTGCATAACAAGCGAACATTCATAAATATTAATTATGATAAGTGCGGCAGTAATCTGAAAATTATTGTTATGGATTCTCCACATGACCGAAATTTTACATGGAAGGCACTGAGCTCGGAGTGGCAGCTCCAACCCAGAGGAACCGGAAAAACCTGGCAGAACCCCCCCCCCCCGAGAATGCTGATGGAGAGCCGTGCTACCAAGGTCAACTGGGTTTTATAATTGTAATTTTTTGTGCATTTGGTCCTTTTACAACAGTTATATAATAGGTATTTTGCAGCATATTTCTTATTTGCCTAAAGAAAATGATCGTTTCTGCAGGCAGCGTTTCATTTTACTGGCAATTTTGCCATGAACATTAGAAATACAAGCAGTACTATTGAGTTTTGTTATAAGTCAGGACGATCATTTTTATACCTAGCGGTGCTGAGGGGTTGACCTGGGGGGAGGGGTATCCAACATTTCCCTGGAGGCATGATCGGGAGAGTCGCCGAAAACCTGGAGGAGCTCGAAAATCCTAACGTACCCGTTTCCCCTCTGCAGAGAAGCCAGTGTTATATTGTATTTTCATATATTACTTACTTTTCCGTGGCGTATAGATGGAGGTAGCGGCCCCTGTTTGTGTAACGAGGAGGAAAAAATGAAAATCTATAGGGTTGTGAATATGAAAATATTTTGCGTTTCTGATTAAACCAGTGAACGGAAACGTTGAAGCAAAACTTCACATATTGAAATCGACAAAATAAAGCTCCATAATGTGGATCAAAACGCCAAAGTTTCGTCCCAAAACATGGTTGGAAATATTGCCCTTTTGGTAGCCTCCAATCACTAATTTTATCTACCATTTAAATTTTGCAACTGGTTACTAGATGCAATGTCAGGGATATCCGTAGTATCTCGAAATCCTGACGTCGCGGGTCGCAATATGCTGGCACGAAATCGTATCCGGATATTCTTGCCCACTACTAACCAACCATTACCCTATTTTTAAATTTCAGCCTCATTATTAAGGAAACATGAAAACTAAATTATTCAAAACTCTACAAATCAATTTGATGTATTGTTTTCCCATATTCTGCCAATTTTACCAGGTTTTTGAGTTTTTTAATCAAATTCCCAGCTTTTCCAGGTTATTTTTCATTTTACCTATTAATTGTTGCTGATTTTCTGGATCGCGGGCATCCTGAGGGTCTACTGACTAAATTTTATCGCACCCCAAAAGGAATACCATCACAGTTTACTATAGTCGGCCCTTTAAACACTCAATAACGTCTTGCTCGTGTCGCTTAGCTAATAAAATAATCGTTCCGTTCAAATGTTGGAGTCTGAAAAATGGTTGGATGCTCAACATTCCGTCCAAATTCGAAAAATATAGAAAAACGATGTAAAATGAGAAAAATGTAATAATTAGTTAATTCAAAATGTCAAAACCGGGGCTGGGGGGGCGCCCACCAAATTTATGCCCCCGGTATAGCCACTCCTATGTAAACGGCGTCATCCGGTTGACATCCTCCTGATAAATTTTGAACATTATGTCATGAACACCGATGAGAAGAGCGAAATTAGAAATTTTTTACAATCCAAAAATCTACAAGGTAGTAATGCTACGATGTAAAATGTATAACGCATATGTTTATTCATGTAAAATGCGTAATAAGGTTTGAACAATTTAAGTCCATGCTCACTACGTATTCCGAAATGTGTTTGAATGATGCCACACAATGCTTTTTCAAAACTATATCCTTATAATAGCCACAAAAACATATGACGACTGCCAAAATGTTATAGACATTTAGGGTTTTGTTTTATGTAGTTGTAGCGAAGCCCAAGAACCTCTGGACAGAAAAACCTTACGCTTACCACGCGAAGAGAAAATAATACATGTGATAAAATTTAACTAATGTGACTCCTATAGGTATACAAAGCCTCGCCTACGACGTATGTGTGCTCCAAACTAACCGCAAATATATTATGTGACAGGGTACCCAAGAGAACAATTGTTGAAAACGGTGAGTGCGACCGTGAGGTCTAATAGTAGACAGATAAATCACCAACCACTCCAATAAAAGGTTCCAAAAGGAAGGGAATCAGCGTCCTTTCCTGCAATACACTTAACCCTTAAACCACGGTAATACCACCAAACGCCTTAGCTAATAGGGTACCACAGTTATACTCGAACTCCACCACTAGTTCCCCAATCGCTACTGGTTACAGTGTGCTTATACTCAGCACTTAATAATTTTTTACACAAAATATTAGAGCTACTTACCAGCGGCAACTGCTTCGGAGAGAACTCTCCGACTGAGCTGTGCTACTGGCTTATATACCTAATCTAAGCCCACACTTTTTCACTTAAAAAAATATTTTCTCAGCTTGTCATGAAATATCAAGTGCTTCAGACTTATTATTCGGTTGAGGCTTAGAAATTGCACCTTTAACTACAAAAAAATTTGAGTTTATTGCGATTTGGTTCTAAATATTAGCATCTCAAATTGCTTGCAGCAATTGTCAATAATAAAATATTTCTGCGTAATATTTACCGATGAAACATTATGATGATCGTCAAAAATAACTTCAGTATGAACTAATTATGACGGCAGTGCACAATTTTTACCTGCTAAGCCGCGAAGATGTTAGAGAGCCTAAAAACAGCAAATTTACAACACTAGGTACAGTGATATATATACACAACGTTGCTTCACTTTCCCAAGCGCAAAAGCGAAGCTCCCGCAAACTTAAATGAAATTTCTCTTACCATTCTGTGTCCAGAATTTGTTTTGTACTAACTTTTGAATTATAAATGACTAATAAAATAAATTTCTCTCACCAAATTGAAACATTGTAACGAATAAGAACAATTCAACAGGAGAAGGAACGTTTAATTAGTATTTGTAACGGCGAGATTGACGTCATGAGCTTAATTACAATTATCTTATAGGTACACTTGTCTCAGAAGTATCTGAACAGTCGAGGTGCTCGTAAATCAAAATCACTGCATAATTTTTCACTCGGCTCAAAGATAGCATAACCATTGTCACTAAACCCAACCATCTTATTTGGGATAACAACCTCAGGTTGTGACGGGATTGTGGTGGTTGTAGCAAACCGCAGTGTTTTAGACGCGGCACTGCCCAATGGGTCGGAAGCCCCATCTATGATTAATTGATGTTTCTGGTGATTAATACTCACGGTTCCAAGTTGTTGTAATAGATCCACTCCTATTATTACAGAGTGTGTGCAGTCTTCGGATACAAAAATGTGAAAATCAAAATTGCGGTTCCCTATTTCTAACGAGACTTTCACAGCTCCTTTCATTGTTAAATCATGTCCTGTTATTCCTACAGCAGAAGTCCATGGCGCTAGTATTAGATCTTCGCTCGTGAATTCCCGGCTATCTAAAGTTTTGCTGGACATTATAGTTATGTCGCTGCCTGTATCTAAAACGCCAATGAAAGTTTTACCTCAATCTCAGATGCTGCCCTTTATACCGTAAATACGGTTTCATCCGCGTCCCCGGTTACCTGTTGTTTGCAACTAGAATGATTAAGTTTTCCCCGACAGAATGGTAGCTCACATACGTACACCGCAATATCGGTTTCATGTAACGTATACTCGTGGGCTGACGGAAAGGGACAATGTATCGAAACGGGGCGACGGATCGTTTTCTTATTACACATACTTAGATTCCCGGGAACTGTTGGATATTCAACTACGTAACTCCACATTTGCTATACCAGAATTTATGTTTGGTTTACTCACGGACGATTTGAATAAACACCCGATTAGTTTTCTAAACATTTTTTCGAAGTGCATAAAGGGCACAAAGCGCCACCAGCAAAATAACGATAGGTGCAACATACAATGCCTCACTAGGAATATCAAAGACATCCTGCTCTAAATACATAAGCTCTCGTCTTAACCTCTGACTGGTTAAATAAGAGTGATATGTTACATCTTCAAGCTTGCTCCAAGTGGGGGGTGGTATGTCCGAAAAATTAAAAGTAAAATTCCCTATTCCTTGCATGAATACTTTAAAATCTTGTACGGGGCGAAAGCTAGACATTAACACTTGGTCTCCCATTATTATCATTGAAAAATTTGAATAACCAAAGAACATCACCCCATGCTCCGGAGCTAATAATCTGTCAGCTTTCGTAACCTCACTACCCGACTGAATTCGCGTTACATGTACGAATTTTTCTGAAGTTCGAACTAAATACCCACTCGTGTACTTTCAATAACGGTTTCGGGCGAATACTGTTTTACATCAAATGTGCAAGAATTTTTAACAGAAGAATTTTTTAAATCGTGTAAATATCTATCCCTCATACTAATTGGTAATGCTGCTGTATCACAGTACCACCAACCTGGAGTTTTATGACAACTACCTGATTTAACCTCATAGAAATATCCTCTATTAAGCCCAGTATCGTATGTAGTGAAGTCAGGCAACGATAGCGTAGCGGTGCTATTAGAGTGTTTATTGTTATACCCAACATTTATGACCTTTATTCGCGGAAGAAGATGTTTAACTTGGATACGAGGTACTTCTAATATTAGGCCAAATCTTGTATTAACTATATGCATAAGAACATGATAAGCTTTTACAAAATGATAAAATAAACTTAGGTCATGTTAATACATCGAATCGTGTAACATTGACTCCCTCTCGACTTACTGTCTAGTTTGTGAAGCTGTCAAAATCTCAGAAGTCAAAGTGTCAGTATTGCTCGCGATCACCATTGCCTTAACTACATTCTTAACGTCATTGACAAAAAATTTGTTTGTGCCATAAAGTGTACCCAGGCCACTGCCTTCATTATTGTACGATCTAATGCTACTGAAGTTTGTTCTACATAACGGACAATATCGTGTGTTATCGCATAAATTCTTTCCTGGTTTACGGTGAGCAGTTTAATTTTTTCTGAATTTTGTATAGTCTGTTCCTTAAATACTCTTGTTGAACTCTGCAACGCAATGACTTTAGGCTTTAAGTATGACATTTGAATACTATTTGCTATACCCATCCCTATGCTTGCAACGGAAGCGGCTCCCGCTAGGGTTACAGCAACAAAACGTTTTTGTCTTTTTGGTTCAATAAAAGTGCACGCAAAAGGTTTATCAGTACAAATGCTTTATAGCAACGACTCGTAAAATGTAGGATCGACCGAATCTCGAAAGGTTTCGTTTAGTATATTTAAAGCTTTTCGTGTTTCGCTATCTAAAATCTGATGACCTGTGCAATTGCAATCTTTGGGGTTAACAAAATACCTTACTGCAGCTCTGCAGGCTTCATGTTTTTCATGCCTTGTATGAACCAATATAGGAACGTAAACTGCATCGGGGCTGTCATAACTAGTCCCTCGGGTACGAATCCAACCCCAAACGAAGGGAAAAGATGCGGATGGAGCCTTCGCATCTCTCTGGTTATTACAGAACTGGCTGGCGCGAACAACGTTACTAGTAGTAAAATGGCCAACAGGGAATATGTAAGTTTGAGTCCGAGCCTGTTTATTCCATATTCTGCGAGGTGTGCTGAACGATTTGGCAACTTCAGCCTTACAGTTATATGTTTGCTCGTGGTTTTATCTTTTAATAATACCGCTCCTACCAACTGCGGATAGGCTTTCTTTACAAGCAACTGGTTTTGTTTGAAAAGTGCATCAACCTCTCTACGCAATTTCTCAAGCTCGGTACGATATGGTGTATCCACAACAATATCTTGCTATCTTTGCTTCGGCAAGTGTGTAAGTGTGGCCATAGCGACAACATTTCTGGGGGTTTGTTGTTCTCGCCATTGGACCAACGTTAGGTATATTTGGCCTTAAATTGGAAGACGGGAGAGGTCTTCTAAACCTTTGCGAGGAATTATTTTAAATGTAGGAGTGTTGTTTTGAACACGAAAATTACCCGTTCCCCCTTGACTAGCTCTCAATAAACAGCTGATTGCCATGTGGCCTACTTTTCCGCAAATGAAGCATCGTGGACGCGTGGTGAAAAATCCTGTGCGAAATTAGGTGGAGGTCTGTTTTGTAAACATCCACTTTGACTTGAACTTACTGCAGGTGATCGATTATTTTGCCTTGAAGGGTTGTTCCTAACTCGCTGCAGTGTGTTTGCTATATCTTTTTGGTTTCTAGCAAGCAGTTCCATGCCTTGTGCTACCTTTTGTAGGGCTTGATCTCGTGCTAGGTTATTGGTTACAATTGTTAAACCAACGGTTTAAAATACCGCCCCACAAAGAGCCGTTTGCCGTGTCTAATCTTTGTGCGAGATCTTCCGCCTCCTTAAGTGTGTTTGGCATATCCCGTAATACTTGTTGTTTTACTCGGGTGATCGCAGTCTATTAAATAACCGAGATATAATTTTCCTTTGTAAAGTTGCGTCATCTTCATGTTGATATTAGAACTACCTCGTATCCAAGTTAAAAATATTCTTCCGCTAATGAAGGTCATAAATGCTGGGTTTAACAATAAACACTCTAATAGCACCGCTAGGCTATCGTTGGCTGACTTCATTACATACGATACTGCGCTTAATAGAGGATATTTCTATGAGGTTAAATATGGCAGTTGTCATAAAATTTCCGGGTTTGTGGTATTGTTACAGCGGCAGTAGCAACTAGTATTAGCGATAGATATTTGCTACACGATTAAAAAATTCTTTTGTTAAAAATACCTTGCACATTCAATATTTAAACAGTATTCGCACGAAACCGTTATTGAAAGTACACGAGTGGGTATTTTAGTTAGAACTTCAGAAAAATTCGTCCCTGTTAACACGAATTCTGCCGGGTAGTAAAGTTACGAAAGCTGACAATTATTTACATTCCGGAGCATGGGGTAATGTTCTTTGGTTATGCGAATTTTTCAATGATAATAGTGGGAGACCAAGTGCTAATGTCTAGGTTTTGCACCCGTACAAGATTTCGAAGTATTCATGCAACGGATAGGGAATTTTACGTTTAATTTTTCGGACATACCATTCCTGGCTCGGAGCAGAGCTTGAAGATGTTACATATCACTCTTATTTGACCAGTCAGAGGTTAAAGCCAGAACTTATGTATTTACAGCAGGCATGACTTTGATATTCCTAGTGAGGCATTGTATGTTGTACCTGTCGTTAGTTTGCTGGTGGCGCTTTGTGCCCTATATGCACTTCGAAAAAGGTTCAGAAAACTAATCGGGTGTTTATTTCAAATCGTCCGTGGACTAAAACCAAACACTAAATTCTGGTATAGCAAATGTGGAGTTAGTTGAATATCCAACAGTTCCCGTGAATCTAAGTACGTGTGAACTGGCGACGTAAAA
>JASANE010002248.1:0-19712 GCA_030248225.1 Trileptium ribeirensis
TTATGTTGTAGTTCTTCGTTCAGTTACGTATTGCTCCGATTTTTTTGGATTCCCAATCAAAACACGAGTAGTATGTGTAAGACATTATCTCTCATGTTGCTTAGATTTTATATCGATTAATAGTGAATTTCGAGCTACCCAGGTGTACAGTCTACATTGGTGGAATAAATATTTTATATAATAAAAAATTATCAATAATATAATAAATAATATCAAACTGGAGGGGGCACCAATATCACACTGGAGGGGCACCAATATCAAACTGGAGGGGGCACCAATATCAAACTGGAGGAGGCCCCAATATATACTGGTGAGGGGCCAATATCTAACTAGAAGGGCAGCAATATCAAACAGGAGGAGGCGCCAATATCAAACTGGAGAGGGGTTAATATCAAACTGGAGGAGGCCAACATCAAACTGAAGGGAGCAATAATGTCAAATTGGAGCGGGGCCAATATCAATCTGGAGGGGGTCGAATATCAAACTGGAGGGGCACTAATATCAAACTGGAGGGGGTACCAATATCAAATTGGAGGGGCACCAATATCAAGCTAGAGGGGGGCACCAATATCAAACTGGAGAGGGGTACAAATATCAAACTGGAGGGGGCACCAATATTAAACTGGAGGGGAATACAAATATCAAACTGGAGGGGGCCAATATCTAAGTGGAAGGGGCACCAATATCAAGGCACCGGTGTCAAACAGAAAAGATGCCAATATCAAACTGGAGAGGGGCCAATATCAATCTGGAGAGGGGCCAATATCAATCTGGAGGGGGGCCAATATCAAACTGGAGAGGGGCCAATATCAATCTGGAGGAGGGTCAATATCTAACCGGAGGAGCACCAATAGCAAACTAGAGGAAGCACCAATATCAAACTGAAGGGATATCACACTGGAGGGGCACCCGTATTAAACTGGAGAGGGCACCAATATCAAACTGGAGAGGGCCAATATATACTGGGGAGGGGCCAATGTCTAACTAGAGGGGCAGCAATATCAAACAGGAGGAGGCACCAATATCAAACTGGACAGCGGTCAATATCAAACTGGAGGGGGTCAATATCAAACTGGAGGGGGCCAATATTAAGCTGGAGGAGCCAATAACAAGCTGGAGGGGCGCCAATACAAAACTTTAGCGGGCGCCAATACCAAACTGAAGGGAGGCCAATATCAAAATGGAAGGGGAGCAATATCAAATTGAAGTGGGCCAATATCAATCTCGAGGGGGTCTAATATCAAACTGGAGGGGCACTAATATCAAACTGGAGGGGGTACAAATATCAAACTGGAGGGGGCACCAATATTAAACTGGAGGGGAATACAAATATCAAACTGGAGGGGGCCAGTATCTAACTGGAAGGGGCACCAATATCAAAGCACCAATGTCAAACAGAAAAGGGGCCAATATCGAACTGGAGAGGGGCCAATATCAATCTCGAGAGGGGCCAATATCAATCTGGAGGGGGCCAATATCAATCTGGAGGGGGCCAATATCAAACTGGAGGGGGCATTAATATCAAACTGGAGGGGGCTCCAATGTCAAACCGGAGGGGGCAACAGTATCAAACTGGAGGGGGCAACAATATCTGGAGCGGTGCCCCAATATCAAGCTGGAGGGGGCACCAATATCAAACTGGAGAGAGCACCAATATCAAACTGGACGAGGGCACCAATATCAAACTGGAGAAGAGTTTCGTATAGTTCAATCTGCCAATGTTTACATACGACATGTCGTATGTAACACTGGTTACATACGACATGTCGTATGTACACTGGCTACATACGACATGTCGTGTGTGACACGTGTTACATACAACATGTCGTATGTAACACAGCTACGTACGACATGTCGTATGTAACAAAAATTTTCGAGTACATGGGCGCATTATTTTGTGAATCAGCAATTATGCTCTTGTCAACAAGCACTACCTTACTGCCAATAATTCTGCAGTTGTCTCTAAGCAATTGGCAGGACATGATCATCCGACGGCCGCTGCAGCGCAGATTGCTGCCTAAACTGTAAGTGTAAAGCATGCACACAGTTAATTCGTCTAGTAGGACCGCTAGAGATTGAGCTGTTCGATGCATATAATGGGATACTAGACACGACCTACTACGCCACACTTCTTATTTGGGACTGGAATGTCGCTCTATAATTCCGCCCATATACATGGACTGGATTGTAAGATGAATGCATTGGCACATGAGCTAGAAACATTCATTAGCGATATGTTGGTCAACGCCAAGGCCATTCATTTAGCTCATGGTGGCTAATGAGGAATTATACATATTGTTGCACCACAGCATGCATGAGGTAGCGACCATGATCGAACGCGTAAGGTGTAACGATCATAAATACGCTGCTCAGGTCCACCAAAGCCTAATTGCACGCATATTTACCGCTAACTTACGCAATGCTGTTTGGACCGTCATGGAATCACTTATTCGTGGTAAGATGGACCCTGATGTCATAGACGTAACGATGCTACGAAAGTTGTTTTAGCGTAACCCATTGGTGAGCAACTCATTGCTCAATCGAGAACCAGGATTGGCGTAGCAATTTGGTAAAGTGTACCCGGTGCGTGTAGAACTTAGAAAATTCAAGTTAGCATTCATCCTTGAGTTGCCATTACCGCAGGAGAACGATATCAAGCCATATTTCCGCGTATGCAATACGGGGTGGAACGTAGTGGAACAAGCAACCCAGTTCAAGCTGCCGTTACCGCCGTTTGTAGCCCGGTTATACGACACGAGATTCGAGGTTCTGAACATGGAATCTTATACTGCCAAATCTAGTCTCGCATATTGCTCGTTTGGAGCGCTTTCTATCAATGCGGAAGCGAAATATTTATAATGGTCATCCTAAGAGATAACGTGTTGGAGGATGTAAAACAATATTGCAAAGCCAATCTCACGGTAGGTCTCCTTACCAATTATACCGAAGTATTAATGACAAATGTAGGAGTACTATTTCGGACACGAGTAAAATATGTCGTCTTTATCCAATCGTAAAACATTGAACCATTGACACAGTGTGCGAGAACCACAGCTCGTGAAAACGGAGCAATGTGGTTTTCCCATGGGAATTATACGCACTTGGTAATTGTTGAGATAATGCTGCCCAGTACATTACAACCGAAAGGCTTTACGGTGATCGTGGCGCCGAATGTTTCTGTACAAACATCATCTGCAATGAACTATAAGCCGTTGTCTTGGGGCCCCACGAACGTTGCTAGGTCTACCAACATGCAAGTCCAGCAGATATCGAGGAACCAAATGACTAAAGTCTTTACAATGCCGTTAGTTACCGGAAGAAACATGCCTGCATGGATCATAATTCTCTTCATCGTTGTAACTGGAGTTGCTCT
Source organism: Trileptium ribeirensis (assembly GCA_030248225.1). Lineage (NCBI taxonomy): Eukaryota > Metazoa > Nematoda > Enoplea > Enoplida > Thoracostomopsidae > Trileptium > Trileptium ribeirensis. Next base: position 3,374 of record JASANE010002248.1, read on the forward strand.
GGTTGCAGCGTTCAAGTTTGGCAGGCCATCGGTCATGCGAGTAAAGTTCGAGAGTGGATGGCCTACCGTGTTGCCTCGAGGCGTCGAAGGGATTACCACGTGCCGGTGGTACCACATCCTGGTACAGCAGAACCTCTTCTGGTGGATACCTCAATCATCCGAGAAAACTACCGTGTAACGGACACACAGCTGAAACCCGCGGTCGTATCGCCTTACACTAGATCTTCCACGCAAGCACTGCTCAGATCTCCAAGAGTATCGTTAAAGCAGAACCAGCGATATTATATCGGCGTCCCGTTGCGCGACCTTTGCTTACTTTGCTCAACTGAAATTATTGACCATATCCACTGGAAGCAGTTTATCCCATTGAAGTTGTTGTCGCCAAGCCTCTTGTATGAGCCAGTTTCCACGAATAACGACTGAGAAACCAGACCGTATGGATCGCAGGCACTGGATACTACTTGCAACATATGGCGTTTCGTTTTGACATTCAAGTCCATATCGGCACCAACAAAGGAGATAGTGTCATTTATAGTGTCCCACTTAATGCCGAGAACCTTCGGCACTTTTTCAATTCCTCTATCAGCAACGGGTATACGACAAATCAACTGCGGGGAATTCGACTACCATTCCAGCACGTTCATTGATATGTGGCAAACAGCTGTTTCGGCTGACTATATTAGCCGATAGTGTCGTCCACTGTCTCTCGACCACCCGCGACGTTGTCACCGCACAGGTTCCCACTTACATCAGCAGCAACGTGAGACGTTTGTTGATTGAGGTGGTGACGTATCGTGGCAGTCAGTAAGAAGGTACTTGAGATTATACCGAAGGGCACTCGCGCAAATCGGAAGATTTGTAAATCGTTGGAAGTTAGCGGTTGCAACGGGTCCTTGAGCCACAAAAAACGAGTTACATCCGGCTCGTGGCGTTAAAAGCCGACCTGTCGAAACGCCTTTTCCACATCGCTGACGATAGCAATTGCTGAAAGGCGGAACCGAAGCAGCATGCCACATAAATCCTGAAGGATTACCGGTCCTCGCAAAAACAGTCATTGAGGCTCGGGAGCTGCCGCGACGCTTTCGTCGAACCGTAATACACGATTCGAAGTTTTATTTTGTTTTCACGTACCACACAGTGATGTGGAATATAATAGACGATGCTGTCGTTGATTGTTGGTTCGTTGTCAACTCGCTCAATCACATCCTTCTCGAGTTGATCCTGAATTGTCTTGTTGTATTCTACAAGGACATTTGGTTTATCTTTCAGCTTCTTTATCAAGGAATTAAGTCGACCAAGAGCCTAACCGTAGTTTCTCGGAAGTTCAGGATCAACATCCTTTCCGTACTTAAACGGCCAAGTTACCTCATATCTTCCATCGACAATTCTCACGTTGTCGTTGAAGGTTGTCACCGCGCGGTCGTCATCCTGTTGATATGGATCATCAGTGACACCGATATCCTCCGGCGTCCAGAAGCGTTCGATGTCAATGTTTCTGGTTCCCCAATTATGGCATAACAATGAGACTTCTGATGATTGGACGATCTCAACAAAAGGAACCTTTCCTGTGACAACGTACCCCAAGTTTAGAACTGAGGAGTATTGTGCCTCTGCCCAATGTGATGCGTTCCTCGCCAATGAAATCGTAGTAGTAGTCCGCACCAACCAACATGTCGATCTGCACATGTTCAATGTCGTTTGATGTTTGATCGGTCAACCGAAGCTGAGATAAAATCGGGTAACGGCTAGTTGACAGCGAGTACTTCTGTACCGGACATGTGACGACTTCATTTACAAGAGCCATATCGTGATTGGAGGACCGTCGGTGGTTGGACTGACGACGTCGGCCTTCGGGTAGCTTTCAGTAGTTCGGTTGGTATTCGCGAAATTCGCTACCGCCATGATCTCCTCCTCCTTTGTCGGAATGGACAGCACGTGCTGAAGATCTCGGATAATGTACGACCGCGTGCTGCTGGTGTCGAAAAATAAACGGGCGTTCACTACCGTTATACCAGACTGTAAGGGCACCAAACCCATTTGCATTTGAACATGTGAGCCGCTGGCAACCATGGTAACATCCTTTGCAGATACTGTACGACTAGGAGTCGCTTTGCCTACTTTGTCGCGCGACATACCGACTGCTAGATTGCATGTCTGGCCAAACGTCGCGTCACACAAATTACTGTGATGACTATCTTTTTTGCAATAGAAGCAACCGCGGCGTCTCTGACATCGACGAGCATCGTGAAGGCATTTAAAACATTTGGTCCCTAGCGCAGGCTTACGCTCACTGACCGTCGTAAATTTCGGACATTTGTCAGCATAATGTGTACCCTTGCAGTAACAGCATTCCGTCGCAAGTTTGGTTACTCTGGACAGCACGCTATGTTGCTGATGAGTTTGCCTATTTGTCTTCTTCTGGTGACTGGAAATTGGCGGTGACTGTTGTGGATGATGCGTTTCTACAGATACCCTTGTCGTGTAGTAGTCACTCATCTCCCTTGGTTTAAATTCCTCCTTCATCATTGATATCAACACTGCCAAAGTCCACGTGTTGGAACCATTGCGACGATGGAGCTGGATTCGCACAGCGCGCGGCAATTTCGACAAAATCAACGGTGTAAACACATCGCCGAAGACGTCTTCTTGTAACCTCAACGCGACTAAGCTACGAATGTGCTTCACACATTCGTCATACGTTCGTTGTAATTTGTTGACGTCCTTTTCAATGAATTGCATGGCGATGAGCTGCTCAAAATGGGCAAAAATCGCCAACTCGGGATTGCCGAAACGATGTTTGAGAGCGTCAACAACTGTAGAATAAATTGGATGGCGTAGGTCGATAACCTTCTATAATGTTCAAAGCATCATCCCGGAGGTACCAACGCAGGTACTTATATTCGTCGATGTTAGATAAATCCGGATTGTTATGGACTGTGTATTCGAAACTGTCCAAAAACTCTTGCCAACCCATGATATCACCACAAAAAAACGCGATCTCTAACTGCGGTAACTTCTAAGAGACTCGACACCGCTTTGTAGATGTGTCATCATAGTCGACGGACGATGGCCTTACCATAGTTGGTACGACAAATTCATCGATCATCACTTCGGCAGTTTTTTGCGCTTCAAAAACCGTGTCGAGCAAATCACTAGTATCAGTTATTTCTTTTGCAATTTCATCCTCATCAGTTAGTAAATTTAAAATATCACTGTCTAATTGCTCTAATTTTTCGTGATATGATTGCAGTTTGTTAACACATACCTTTAGTTTCAATGAAAACTCAGGAGTTAATGTGTTTTCCCTTAATTCATTGAATGTAGGAAACTGCTTATTCAGCGGTGCTCGGCGAAGCCGAGCGAAACGTTTTTATTTTCTATCTGGGAGCAAAAAAGTCGATGACCGTTCGTCCGTTCGTCCGTTCGTCTTTCATGGATCTCAAGAACCACTGAACCGATTTAAAAAAAAACTTTTTTTGTTTGAAAGTCTATCACGCCAAAGTATGCACCTGATATTTGGGATAAAAAAATTTTGAGTGGTTAATTATTAATTAGCTAATTAGTTAAGCTTATGCAGCTAAAATAGAGAATTTTGCAATATTTGTGCTATTTATTGAAATAGAATCGTTTCGATCAAACCAGTATAGGGTTTTTTGGGTCGAAGAATTCAAATATAATATTTTTAAAATGATAAAGCCCTGTGCCCTATGCAATGTAGTTACAAGAACATAAAATTGAGTACATTCGTAATGCCACAGCCCAAGCTCCGCTCACAAATGTAGTTCCACTACCGACTAGTTAACAGTAAGTCTGTAGCCTTTACACGATTGAACAAGTGTTTGCCATGTTTCGCTCATGGGTGTAATAGTTGCAGATGCAGAAGAATCAGAGTGTGTGTTGTGGTATCACAATATTTCAGTGACCATTACCAAAATATTTGAATTGGTGGTTTTTTAAATGATCATTTGTTACCGCTGTTAAACTAAAACAAGTTTAAACCTTACAGTTTTTTGTCGGTGATCTGCGACAAAACCAATCATCGTGGTCCATCACCCGATTGTCCCACACACCAAATTTTTTTTGAATGATCAAATGATCATTTGTTACCGCTGTTAAACTAAAACAAGTTTAAACCTTACAGTTATTTGTCGGTGATATGCGACGAAACGAATCTTCGTGGTCTATCACCTGATTGTCCCACGTTCGTCACACCGGTGTATACTGAATTAGTGAGGTGTTCCCGTATTTTCCGACAACATTCATGGTTTTTGGCTGCATATAATATTCCCCAGCAATTTAGCAACGCTATGACTGTCGTAACTGTCGCTACCAACTCTCGTTACCGATTGTTGTGCTCACAGAATGAGAAATGAAACTCACAGGATGAATCGGCAACATTCGTGACGAAGCGCTCCATGTATTTTTACGACGTTGTACAGTTTTCCAAGAAACACTGGCAAAAGTACATTTTAGTATTGTGACGCATAAATATTTATTTGATAGTTATGATTGCATAAATGAGTTCTACACGTTGAAGATGGAAATGTTCAAATAAGTATTATTCAGTCGCAATAATAATTAGACTGAGCCCACTAAAGCTTTTCCAGAGTTCGATGATTGTTTTGCGGCACCAATTGTCGTAACGCTTTACAACTCAAAAATTTGGTTGATAAATCTTATACTAATCATAACAATCTTATCGTTATAAATCGTTATAAATCATTATAAATCATACCGCAACTTTGATTGAATTCGATTCAAGCAAATTAATAAATTATATCGTCGCATTGACATACCAAAGGCATGAAGACCTTCGTATTCCAACACTATTCAACTGCCGCGCTTGCTATTGCACATCTGCCTGCTAAACACTCAACAAAACTGGGATGTTTGTCTAAAACCAAAATATCTAGTCCCAAAATACGTGCGAAGGAAAACTTCAGTTTTCAATATCATAACAATTGGCTAAGCGAGAGAAATATGCAAGTCGTCGCATTTGTGATAAACACAACAGTATGCAAAAAAACATAATTCGCAAATTGGCCTACCTAAGACACTTAATTACAGGTAATATAAACATATCCATCTTGCCGCCCAATCCATGGTGGAATTTCAATCTGGAACCATGTTTCCAATGGGCCAACCAAGTCGCAGAGAAGCTGCGACAACGTGTCCCGACACTTAGCGATATACAGCCAGCCACGCTATTGCAACCACCGTGGGCTTGAGCAAACCGGGCTCTTGGAAATGGTCGAAGCCTGCCATACCGGGACCCCACGGGCTTTCTTTTATTGCCGAGTCCTTGCTATATGAGGAGGGAAGCCGCATATCCTCACATTTCCTCCAGTCATCATTTTAGAAATACGTGAAACAAACAGCATCAAACAATGCAGTCTCAAAAAAGTTCTCATAATGTAATATTTCTCATAATGTAATATTTCTATTTTCTAATTTCTAATTTCTCATATTAATGTAATATTTCTATTTTTGACATACTATATTGTCATGTATATGCTCGTATAATTTACACCCACGTAATCCTTGCCTAAAACGGCGTTCGTTGCAGTATTCGAATAGGAATTAGTCACTACAGCTCCTCGAGACCTCATAAGACATGTTTCGAAACTAGGAACACGTAGCACCCAAATAAAAAGCTGTCCCAATCGCGATCAACATATTTAAAATGCCCGAAAAAGGTTAAGCGGGCAACCGCACTGTGGCTCGTTGCTTCCCCCCATATGATTCATGGGAAAATATTTTATTTAGTTCAAGTAGGCTACGGATAATAGAGGGCATGCTTCTGTTTTGCTTCAGGCGACGCACCAGACTTTCCCGTTGACTGTCAGCAACAAGCTTGGAGCCGCGCTGCCGCTTAGGGTACAAACCTCACAATACTTCACACCAAGAGTGAAAGTGGATGAAATACCCGATGGCGAGACAGAACGATATTACAGCGACAAGGAGACGATACAACATGGAGATGACCTAGCTCCAATCCATCCGATAACGAAGACGTATATTTACCAGAACCCGGCGAAGAACAAGGACCCCAAGAGCCGGGTAACAACAACGAAGGCGATGACCACGATACAAGGGATGCAAAAACGAAACGATTACCAGAATCTGCCCCTTTTCAAGAAGTGGTTTACAATGCTTATTGAGGCGTTCATTTCCGCCCCCAAACGCAAACAAAATATATGACCTACAAGGCCCCAACGAGTAGTTTGGCTATACAGATATCCTTCAAGCGGTCTTGCCCGCTTGCGTTCGTCGAAGTTTCGCCATATATACGCATCATGGAAACGGCTGATATGGACATGCTACCAGCCCAGGAAGTCCCAGACGACGACGGTCTAGCTCAGATGAACCACAATCCCACCAGCGCCCAACCGCCGCCGTCTAACGACGTGGCAAAGATCGTTGTGGAGCCATCTCCGTTTCATCTGGAATTACGCGGTCAGCCTAACTGGCTAACCCACTGTCGTGCTCACCGCGTCCTCATAGAAATCTCGCGACAGGTGAACGGTTGTATAATGTGCGCCTTTATTCCCATGACAGACCAGCGGCCAGGGACGATTGAACACTACTCCAAACCCTCCGCGAAATGATACCAGTTGACTTCAGCCACGGCGGAGTCCTTTTGTAGCAGGCAAACTGTTTTATTAAGAAGTTTTCCTAGGCATAGCGGTAAGGGTTGGACCCGGTACAGCCCTGAAAAATATTTAAGACAGTTTACAGCTAGCGGTGCAAACCTCAAACCCCTTATGCGTAAAGGAACACGAGGTCGAACAACGAACGCACTGTTGGACAGATCGCAGGTCCGTTAACTGTCAATTCCAAACGAGCGTTGGCGAGTGGAGCGCAAGCGAGCATGCGTCCAATAGCTTGTTTTATTTCACTTCGACACCTTGCTTGTCCAATACCGACCCACTAATCAGCTGATGTCGAGAACAATTACGTACATGGTGGGCTCTCTATCATTTCCACCTATGGGCTGAACAAATCCCAAACATAATAGGTATAATTGTCGCTACTATTGAAAACATAAAGCAAGCCGCTTTAGTGGCATACGTACATCAATATCCACATTTGCCGCAACACTTGAGCACAACAATTCACAACTTGCTCACCAAGCCAAATCTGTAAATGTGTATGTGTAGTGGATATAACATCCAAAATTATTTATGAAATATAAAATGGGTGAAGGTAAGCCCCACGATCCGGACGGACCGTTGTGTTCACTGCGCGAATGGTACAAAAATATTTAAGAACTGTTGGACTGGAATGAGGTAACAGGTACAGTGGACCGCTGGAAACCGGCAAATAGTCCATGTTGAATAGCCGAAACCTGATCACTAGGAGTGATACTTATTGATTCACGAGCCGGTATCGCCAGAGTTTGAAGGTGGAAGCCGTTTTTATTCACAAATGTTAATGAGTCCCCTGAAAACCCCCTTAAAATGGGTGGATATGTAAGGGCCACAAAACATCTTCTCCTTCGCACTCGATCTCTGTCACTTTAGCGATGCTCATTCCAATCAAATTGCGTGTCAGCACCGAGTTTACGAACTTAGACAGTTTTCCAGAAATTTACTGTTGTTGGGACTACGGGAAGCGGTAGTACTTTTATTGTTGGAGTTTCGTCCGTTCAAAATAAAGTTAAAGTTATGGTATCGTAAACAAAACGTTCTTTACGATCCTTTTCATTTTACAACCCGTGCTACAGGTTCCAACAGTTCGCAATTTAAATTTAAGAGTATCGCTAACCTCTTCGGGGCAACTACCTCATTACGATTTAAATTTTCGGACTTTGCGGCACCAAAACCAATATCTTGTCGTGGAAAGATAATCTATAGTTACTGATCACCGCTACTTTGGCGGAAAATTTACAACACATTTCTATGAAATATTTGATATCTTTTGTCAGTTTATAAAGTTTGTACTCGCTACTCATTTGGAGTCGCTGTTCAATTAACGTTTTAATCGTCATATTTTATGGGATTGTTTATTGACTTTGACATACCGACTGGTGGCAGTTTGAGTTCGAGTATAAAAGGCGTGTCCGAATCGACTCAAGGAGTTAAGTGCCGATTTACTTGATTTCGGTTGCTTTTGCAGTGCGTCTTTAACTCTGGTTCTTTTTGGTTTTTACTGCGTAATGCGTGGTCCCAACGGTTTTCTCTTTGCGTTTCCTCCGCGTGATATTCTTCACTGCCCGAGCTCGCCATTGTTACCATACAGTTTCTTGTACCCCATGGGATGGGAATAGGCCAGGATGAAAGCCGTTGGGTGCTTCGGGACTAAACCGAATTGAAATTCTATTCCGTTTTGGACATTTATTAGCCGATTTCGTTTTGTGTTCAGCTCCAACATGGCACGACCGTGCTGAGTTCCCGGCCTCCTACTTACTGGGTCGGAAGGTTGTAATATTGTTGGTAAAGTGTGCTTTTGTTTTGGGTTTTCCGCATTTGGAAAGTTCCGACTGCCGCCCTTAGCGGTCTTTGTGCCAAAAGGTGATACATTTCTATTCTCAGGAGGGTAAGATTTCTATTTCACTTCGACAGACTAAAGGAGATAATCTTCTTTCGTTCTTTCTGAACTTGTTCGGGTGGGCCTATGTTCCAAAACAAATGGGTTCTTTGTGAGCAACTCAAAATTTTTCGATTTTTCTAGGTCAATTTAGAGGCCTATCGGAGGCCAGGTAACAAGCCATACTAGACTTGGGCAATTCGAAGTTTTCAAGTGTTTTCAGCGACGTCGACTTAAATCGTAATACCACAGTGCTACAAGTATTGTCGCGGCGTTTTCGCAGTTTGCCGCGAGGTGTCATGTTTTCACGCTCACAACCAAAATTTGTTATCGCAACATTTATCACTAGGCGAGCCTAAGGAGAAAATTCTTATAATTTCGAAAATCATATATCTTTGGTCTGATTAATCTTGTTTCATGCTAATAAGTGCTTAGTTGTGTAGCATAGCAGTCTTCGTATAATGTTGTAATGTTTATAGTTTGTATGCCGTTCGTTATCGTACCCGCAGCTGAGTAAAATATTTCATTGACGATCTTCTTTGTGATCAGCGTACAGGTTGTTTTCTTATCAGTATTAATAGCAAGCACCGTTTTTAATTTAACGTAGTAGTGAAGTTGAACTGTTGGAGAGCTCCTAGCGGTTAGCCGGCTTTGCCGATCCAATGTTGGGCGAGGGTGTTCGCATTTAGCGACTGGCACAATAATTTTTTCTGCTTTCGGAGCGTTGACGTCTGCCCACCGGGCAGGCAGGGTGTTCCGCGCGCGTTCAGTATTCACGACACTACCATCGCAGCTCGAACTACAGCTTAGGGTTTCTTGCGTATTTTCTCTGCTACCACAATCAGCTAGCGGGACTTAGTGTACCGGCGTTTTTACCATACCCGATACCCCCTTACCCACGTATTAAGTTTTCGTTTCTCATTTTGTTCGAGTCGGGCTAAGTCCTGATGAAGCCATTGCCTTGGGCAAACTAGGCTATAGCAGCAAGTTTAAGTTACATTCGTACCGCTCAAGTGAAGTTACCACACCAACTGACCAAATAAAAAAAGATAAGCAGCCGAATCATTACAAAACAATACGCTCCCCAGGCTTCTCCAATAGTTAAATCAATACAATACTAAATGCTTAACAGGCTTCTCAGATGGCACCGATAGTTAAATCAATACAATACTATGTGTCTCCCACGCTTCTCAAATTTCACGGAACAACAGAGACATGATGTGACGGAGAACGCTGGTCGCCTATTTGCCTAATAGCTCTCGAAGCTATTACGGGGCTTCTTATTCACCTTAGCCCTGGCGTTAGGTGGGTGTACGACGGGGTCCCATTTCCCCTTCAATGGACGAACGGGACACCACACCCGGGGGAACCTATATCATCCACTAGACAACGTTAACCGTATTCGCACGGGGGTCCTGCCCAGGAACACCAGGACCAGAGGGCGGCCACTTTCTTCTGCACTGAGCCCACCCCTGCTGGCAATAGAAATTTCGGAGTGCGTAGTTCCTGCAGGTAGAGGTTGGGCAGCCCGCCTACCCCGTTACACTATTTTACGCCATGCCACTGTGCTTTTTTAACCGATCCGAAATTATGCTTCAGGTACTGTTACCAAGAAAAGCTAATCCGGAAACAACTAAAATCATTCCAACCATCTATTACTAGTTTCTATTTTTCGCATCAGCTAGGGAAGTTGCGTATCGTTCTGCACTAATAGTAGGTCGGGATTTCTTACAAGAAATTCATAGATTATTATGACGGTAATTGTCAATTAACATAAAGTACCCGGATTTGCCTTCAATTTTATCATTTTGTATTTGAACATGGAATAATGCAACTTAGTGTTATTAATGTATCATGATTGTGTGAGTAAATGAGCAGTGGCAGGTATACGAACAGAATCAAACCATTCCCAGACATTAGCTGTTAACAAATTTGTGCTCATTTTATGGATTTACACACATTATTCGTCTTGAATTTAATGAACCTACAAAATTTTGGAAAAAAAATTTTTTAAATTTTTTCATACTTATGAATGAGTCGGAAGGTTGGAACCTTTATATCTTAAAGAAAATTTTTTTTAAATATTTAATAGTTTTAAATAAATATATGTGAATTATTACATGAGGAACATTTATAGTTATTAAGAAAGCTCTTCACAGACGAATCAGATACGCAACAATTATAGGAACATACATTCCTGTAAATTATCACCAAACACAAATACAATGCTGCGCTTGCCAAAACCAAGTCCAACTTTTATTCTATGTAATGAGAAGACGTGATAAAATATATGTATATATTGTTTCAATATAAGAAACATAAAACCATTAAGTTCAATGTAAGAACCAAAAACCAATAAGTTGTCCTAAAATTATCAGTGACATCAAATGCACACAAATGATGCTAATTAAAACGGGCCGATTTAAATTTCCGACAAACAATAAAATTTCCCATAGCAAATAGTTCCAGATGACTTTGCTGCAAGAACACAGGTACTGTGAAGGATGCTTCAAAATGTTTATTTGATCTCATGATATTTCAAGATCTGTTTTACTAGACAGTCTGAATTGGCATAAAACCGATATACATAACTGTAAATCGAACAAAAATATACTTGCCATAATTTGTGTAAGGCAGGTCATTAGTACAAACTGTCTGAGCATGACAATTTCATTAACAAATGTTTGAAAAACCACCAAAGTTGATAGTCTGCGTGGAAAAAATTACCAACTCATGCTGTGGATAAGTTTTGCCATAGTCATGAAATTATACAAACAAAGGCGTGCGTAGAACATGTGGCTGAACGCATGGTATATAGATATATCGCACATGCCGAGGCAGGGGTTCGGGGCTACCTCCCTCGTACCCGAGCTTTCGCGCCCGCACCCAAGCCCTGGTTTAGCTTTCCTGAAGGTCGCACCCTACCCCTCTTTCTTGTTGCGGTGTGCCCCACCGCAACTTGCAATTGCCCCCACCCTATTTCGCGCTCCGAGACGCACGGAAAATTTTAGTACTACTTAGCAAAACTTGAGGTAATTTGGCCAAGAGTCCTCGTCTGGGAGGAGAGGGGCCGTCGGTAACTTTTTTTGGCACCCGTCCAGAGGACATCCCCCGAAGGGCCTCTACCATCCTGGGATGACCTCCCTCTGCCGCCGACACCGGCTATCCCACCACTCCCAGAAACACCATGGATAGTCAGCATGTATGAGATATTTATTTATCAATCAATACATCTTGCACCTAATGCATAGCATAACGTAGCAAATACACGAAGGTATTGAAACAGTTAATACAAGGTTTGCTGCGATTATAGTGATATACGCGTGCGATACCAGAGACATATACTAAAGAGCGCATTAGACTTGCATGTAAACCATTAAACCCTCGATAGATCATTTCGAAATTAATTTATGGCATCTGTTAACAATCGTATAATATATATTTGCGTGTTCGTTTTTCAGGTTTTGTGATAATCCCCGTGCTTAGTAAAAATTTCATAAAACATTGATTATGTTGTGGTAATTTTTACACCATTTGACTCTGGTGGTCGAGGCGGTTAAATGGTTCAGAAATAATATTGACCAGATTTCTTTTCGAATTTTAGTTGGTGCACCAATGTTTTGCCCATGGTATCCAAAATTTTCGAAGACTGCATAATTTTTTGTCCTGTTCGAACCGAAATGTACGATAACAACTCATTAGTGTTTATTTAACTCTAACTAGCTGCTATTTATTCTTAGTCCTTGTGCAAGTGCATGTAACCGAGTTTGGCCGCGTTCAACTCGAGCAGACTCCAACAATTCATAAAAAGATTTTCTCTTGAATGTGAGCGAAATATACATTTTCTAAAATCCCTCGCTGAATTGTATATTATCGGAGTCGTCACTACATCATACCTAAGAATTTTAAGCTGGTGGCGAGGGAGGGATGGGGTGGAATTAAGTGAAAATAATTATTTTTTTGATATCCTGACAAACAGCAAATATATAACACGTAAGATGCATCGACAAAAGATTTTGCATGTTTGTGGGGTACCTTGATTTTTGGTTGGCACAAACATAGCTACTTCCTGCTTTGGTATCAAAGGACAAGGAGCTGGCCGAGTTATATTGTAATTTTGAGCCTTTTTAGTAAAGCGTTCGTAATTGTCTAGCTTGAAACATTTCTTATCATGAGTGCGTTTTAAGAAAGATTTTTGAGTGGCATGCCATTACACCCACTTTAACTAAATAGATTATATGAATTTTCTGTTTTTAGTCAATATTTTCATTGTGATGCTTCGAATGCCGAACTCGAGAAAGAGTCTGTAAAATATAGTAGCTGCAAGTTCAGAAAACACTATTCAACAGAACGTTGCGCCGCATATATATTTATGTGATATTAATTTGCTGAAGCTTTAATACGGTTCGTCTTTATCGGCGACATTTCGTGCCATAAACGTTACCGATGGAGACGAATGAGCGATGCATTCAAAAGGACGTTCTTGAGTTTCGGTGTCAGTGTACTGCTGCGTTTTGCACGATCTGAAAGACAATGCTAGAAATATAGATGAAGGTGTTGTTGCTGGAAGTGGACTAGATGAGTACATATTTATCAAAGCTATTTTCAGTAAATTTTTCAAATTAGCGTAGTTTATCGCACATACCGTTCGTGCCATCGCTCATAACGGTAAGGAAGTAATTAAATTGGGTTAAATACTTAATATAAAACGAAACGTTTTTTACTAGAAACTAAACAAAAAACGGCGATTATATATTTAGTATGTATAAGGCTGAAACTACGTCGCTGAATGCAGAAATTCTTCAACTATACAACATGCAGTGTGCAGTTGATTGATGTTTTACAGTGTACACAACTATTTACGGAACACTATATACCTTTATATTCGGCAGAACAATTCGTATAGTCCCACTCGCCGTGACAGGTGACAAAAGTGCAACCGCTGGTTGGCATAAAATTGGTGTCTGTGTCTTTGTTCCTCGCACGCCTGGCATGTCTGACGGATGGGAATCTAGAACGGTATATTTCAGTAATGGCCTCGGTAATGCTCATTGAGTTTAACACCCGGGAAACTAATTTCAGCAGGACTTCGAGGTGCCTCACCATACTACTGCTGACATGTATCCCGGCCATAGTGTGCAAGAACGGAGATGCGAACCCTAACAGCCCGGACACAACGGCAGCGGCTCGCCGTCGCTCCAGTGGGGCCGTTCCAGTCGCTCGGGCCCTGAGCAGCTGTGGGCATGACATATCCGCTCCGACACAGCTATGACTCTCCATAAAAATAAGGCCCTTACGGATACCCTTTCTCTTCCTGGGCGCAGTCAGGGGGTATGAATGAATAACGAGGTACTTTCCCAGGTCCCAGGGTTATGATTGTAGGTACGAACTCAGACTCTGGGCAAGATAATATTGGTCGTTCCTCACTAAGCAATCCTGGGATAATTAGGGGTTCTACCTTTTCTTCGGTAGGACCCTTCGAAAATATCTTTCATAACGCGAGATCAAGATTGTGTTGTGTATTAGTTGGTGCGCTTAGTGGATGCGTGGCCTGTTCAGGTGTTGCTATGTGATCGCTGGCAAGTTCTGTGGTGGAGTTGGCGTCAATGGGCTCCCAAATCGGTCTAACTTGCAATGATGTAGGTGTAGCCAGGGACCGTTCTATTACGTCCATCAGGTTGACCGGCAATCCGGCCCCTCCATCTCCAATTTCGTTCATGATTTCTGCTACTTAAGTAACAGGTTATTGTCTCAGGTTGTGTTGCTGTTCGTTCCACTAACCTGTTGCTTGCTCGGGCGTTTGTGTCCAATTCGGGTACCATAGGTGTCACAATCATAATATTCGAGCTTATATTGGCAGTTATTGGTTCCACTGATCCAGTATTAGGTTCTACTTGTTCCCTTGGGTTGAATACCTTATCTTATTCTAGATTAGGCTCATTGTTGCTCTTATCATTATCATCTACGAGTATAAGACCCCTTTTGGTGACAGCCGTTTTTGAGGTTTCTGAAAAGGTACCACCATGAATTGGGTAAAATCGACCCAAATCCCGGCCAAATACCTATTACTTAAATAAAAAAAAACTGTTATTTGCTTGTTCGAATATAAGACCTTTTCTGCTAAAGTGAGTGTCGTTCGAATAAACTGATAAGACCACAACCATGTCTCCCGAGTTGGAAGGGTCATTCCACCAATAGTCATTCCACACCCACATGCGTAACCTAATCTATACATTGAAAAACAGGATTTAACTTTTCTGGGGACCTTCCCATCGCAAAACAAACGCCAAATCCGAATGCACAGCAGCCATAAACCAAAAACCTCGGGTTAGGTCAAAAGCCTTTTATTACTGGTAATTACCATATCGCAAATTTTTGTTATAATATTTTTCTCTAAAAAGAGCTCGATCTCACACACATTACTAGATGCTGGACAATAGGGGAATACTAGCGGATATGTGAGTTTTATCCAATACAGCCTTCAAGCTGTTTCCTTTTTAAAAAATATAATTTAGAATCGCCTTTATTTAACACCCAGTAAATCGTACTTAGGATTAGCCACGTAAACCCCATTTCCAACATCATTTTGACCATACGTAAGTCCCCAAAGGTTAAATTCCATATTTTCTCGGGCTATAAGGTATTTTTAATGCCACTATTACACTTTCAGTCCCAGAATATACTGCTTTTAGGAACGGAACTGTATAATACTCTCTATTATGTCCTTTGTGCCATACATTAACTTTAACACCACTTTCTGACAACTTCTCCATAAGAGATAAGATAATTTTTCTTATACTAATAGGTCGAATGATCTCAGGTGAAAGGTACCCCTTTTCAAAATGGCTCCAAAGCATTGGCGCACCATTATACATCCCTTCAATTTGGCTTCCTCATCCAGTGTTATTATATGTTTTCACTATACTTTGCAAATCATCTATATATCGTCGAGAATTACGAGCTGTTAGAAACTTGTAAATTTTACCCTTAAGAGTTCGTATGAATCGTTCTGCTATGCTAGCTTTAGTTTCCTTGTTCTTAGCCGTGTATGCGTTGATACCTTTACTTCATACAAATAGTCATAAACTAAACTATTTACAAATTCCTTTCCGTTGTCTGTTTGAACGGGATTGGGTTTTGTTTCTTCAAATACTTGTTTCAAAGCTGTTAGAATTACGGGTGCTGCTTTATTCTTTACTGGAAGAACCCACATACAAACTTTGTAAAACAATCAATTACAACAAGTATATATTTAAAATTGTCGTTGTAAGTTGCAAGGTTCAACATATCTGCCAAATCAGCTTGATAAAGATCACGTAAACCTTTCACAACAGTACGACGTCTCTTGAATCTAATTCTTCGGGGTTTATGTAACGTGTGCGTTTCCTGTGCACGCAACCGAGGTTGCGCGGTACCGCCCTTAGCTTAACATTAACACCACGCTTTCGAAGTTCAACGTATAATGTCTTCTGGTGCTGTAGAAAACCCAGCAGCGTTGGTTTGGTCGTATTAAATCGCTTTAAGCTTGTCATCCATTGCAACTCAATGATACAAAAACTGTAATTGCTTTTAAGACATTCTGCATGTTCTACCCCCGCTGAGGACGCGCAAGTTGTCTATATCAGCTCCTGAGTTAATCAACACAGATTTTTATAATAATAATTTATTGAAGATAAACATAATACAATACACAGAATCATAACAACTTATCAATGTTCCTTAGACATATCTTCCAATAGCTTCAAGAATTCTATATCACAGTGTCCATACGATGAAGCAATACGTAACTGAACGAATAACGCTACATATA
>JASANE010002249.1:0-17851 GCA_030248225.1 Trileptium ribeirensis
TTGTGAAAAATTACATTGTGCTCTTATGAGCCAATTTATAAAAAATGAACAGCAAATAAATATTATAAAAAGATCCAAAAAAAAGAATGACAAAAAGTCTACTAAACATTGCTAGCAGCACAACATAGACGCAATAATCATTAGCGACATTTTAGACACTAGTATTACACAGCCAAAAGAATTTACTTCACATGCACACACATACACGCAGACACATCCAAATGAGTTTTAACGCGCAGTCACGACAACGAGCATGCATTATTTGTGTTTAAACGCATCGATGTCCACGGGCGCATGTATTTGTACATTTAATTCCGCCCGCGACTGTGGTTGGAGTAAGTTTTTGAGATTATGCCTAAACCTAAATTGACTTGCTACAACGTATCCACGATTGTAGTGTTAATATTTCGGAATCAAACAGCATCTTGTCTGTCAGCATGACATGGACCGAGGTCTGTGAGATTTTTGAGTACGCGGAAGATCTTTATTAGAGTATCACCAGTAACTCGCATGGATAGGGGATACGAAGCAATTTATTTCTAGTCTGATCTCAACGACTGTCTGCGCGCAGTGACTACATTAAAGCAAAAAAATGAGCACCCTAAGGCTCCTTCAAAGTCTGACAAAAGACAATAATACATCAACCATACATTAAGAACAACGTACCGCCCATTTTTATCACATAGTATTCAAAACCCCAGAACTGTGTATTTCTTAATTTAATAACCAACGAGGTAGAAAACTGCCGAAGTTATATCAGCTAATTTCAGGAAAAATTATTAATTCCTTATAATTCCTGTCATTTTTAACCTTCTATATGCCTACGGCCTGTTGTATTCGATGCATACTCACATACTACTCAAATTCATATTATTGAGTAACACAGAAATCTATAACAGCCAATTTAGTGTACTAACGTACAAAGAAGAGTGTATAAAGGCAGAGTATCACACTTCCCTGCAACTACTCTTAGCCCGTATCAGGTGTGGCGTTTTTTCGCCTCGCCCGCATAATTTTTGAAGGCCAAGATGTATTGAGGACCGCCAGTTTTGAGCAGGGTGTATGGTGGACATCCAGTTTTGCGGGCGGAATCTGCGACCGATGACACTGGTCCCCTCAATGAATTGACGCTGTCCAATTTACAAACCACAAAACTAGCGGTGGTCCGGCCAAGCTTCCACATAACTGGAGACTAATGTATTTTGAGCCCCAAAAATATTCGTGACATGTTTGACCTCTTCAAATAATGAATGCAAGATTTTCGAGGCAACCCCAGGATTTTGGCGGTCTCCACACCACATGTCTCAGATACGTATTAACTTCCCCCGGTCTGCCCTGAAATGAATTCAAAAATAATCATCTTAGCAAAAATAATTACAAATAATGGTTTTCTTCGGGCTATTCATAAGAAAATCCTAAGCAAATTGAAGAGCGTCCTCTTGAAATATACACACATAAATATGCAAGAAAAGTGTACAATGACATGTATAATATTATTGTAAAGGGATGCAAAATACGAAAAATACATAAAATCACTACTTCAAATAATAATATGTCTTAAGATTGGTGGTTTATAAATTTCAAAAATTTTTCTTTGTTGATTATTGGAAGATGAATTTAAGAATTCTTCAGTTTAGATATTGACTAAGATGACCGTAGCGTTTAGGTATTGCCCGTATATCATTGCATCATGGGACTTTAAGCAAGCAAGGAACCTGAATTTGGATCCACAAAATAGTCAATAAGTTCAGGGTAACAGCTCCGTTTCCCCTCAATTTGCGAGTTAGTTATCAGATGATATTAGAAAAAGCAAAAATTTCGCATTTTTCTCTCCACCACGCATAACAAACTTACATACTGTTAAAAACTCTATATACCTTTTGCCGTTTGTATATTGGATATCAAGCCAAATAACATGGCAAACGGAATATCATGCGTTTCGAAACCGTTGTGAACACCAGCAACGTCTTCCTGATCGTTGTAGTTCCATCGGCACTGATGATAGCCAAGCGCAAAGAGCGGTGGCAACGGTGATACACCGGTTAGAGCGGCATACTGTCGAAAAATATCTTTCGGTCGCGGACCAATCATTACAAATAGGTCTAATGGGCCCGACTCGGCCATCCAATGAACAAGTTTCGTTGGAGTGTCGCTGGGTACAGAAGCAAACGCACGAAATTTTGCTTTGTCTACTACGCCATTCGTTATGTCGATCCACATTTCGGCGGCGTTCAAATAAAACATCGCAACAGTGCGTTCAAGCCTACAAATAATAATAATTGCTTATATTATAATCACGAATCGCTCGCCGCCATTTGGACAAGCGAGTTTGACACACCAATACCGTATCGCTGTTACAGCACTTTTTACTTATATGATTTCGAGGCTGCAGAACCATTGTAATGCAAAATCTAAAATTAAATAAACGCCGGGGAAACAACTTCACAGCCCAACTTTGCTATCGTTTAAAACCATTAAATATAGACTTAGTTTCATGTACGTTGTGAATAGGCAGTAAATGATAGCCATATGACACCGAAAATTGTAGCCAAGATAGCACCGAATTCGATGGCGACATCCTAGACATACTTACAGTACTAGCCAGAAATAAGTGCTGTTCGAACAATCTTCGCTCGCCTTTCGCTCAAAAATTTAATTTGTTTTTAATTTTTTTCCGAGTTTGTTCGAAATTTTTAAAACGCTTTTTGCTTTTGCAAACATGTATGTTTCAGAACTATTTGAAGTTTATACGAAACTTGTTCGCCTACAGGTAAATTTTGTGCGATAGCTGATCGACGTTTGTTCATTTGACACGCGACGGTCATTTCAGACAAATACTGTAAGCTCTATTCACCCAGCCATTTTACAATGTTATCGTATCTAAAATTATCTTACAAATGTATATTTCAAAACGGCCAAGGACAGAAGAAGTGATACTCTTGTCTGCATCCTTTGTTAAATAAAGTACATAGGTACATAGCTTATACCAAATTGTCGCTAATGCACGAGTAAACGTAACGTGTGCCCAAGGACCATCCTAATTTGTAATAGCCGATAGCGAATCCTTAACCACTGTTCCGAAACAAATGCGGAAATTTCATCAGCTTTCCGATAACAAAAAATTGGCAAAATCAGAAACAAGTACCAAAAATTACACCTTATCTTCGAACAGAATTTTGACAATTTCGAATTTGCAGTGAAAACTGTTATCTAGTGTCTTTAAGCTTATGATTAGTATTTGTCACTGTTCATGAACAAGTTTAAACTAACACTGACGTCACAAATTAATATTACCTGTGATTTAGGTTACAGTGTTCGGGAAAACACAACTCTGCGATATTAATCCAGAAAATTTGTGTTCGCGAATAGTTTTGCGCCGGATTACGGTTCTCCAAGACGCTCGGTAACAGATTTTTAACCGAAATAGCAAAGTGTTGATGGGTCTGCGTTAAGTTTACGGTCGCATATTGGCAGACCAGTTTTCTTAAACAATAAAATATGTCAATGCACCAGAAACTAAAACCTAGAAGTCCCAAATCTAGAAACATTGCTTACCCATGAGCAACAATATAAGGCACTGATCCGTAGAGAGCCATAGGGGATCGAAGATCGTATTGAAACACGTCAAGATTGTACAACCGATACGGCTGTTGGCCGGTACCAGTAGTTGTTCGTAGCGCCATTGATTCGGCATGTTCTGGGATGCCATAAAGGTATTCGGCACCAATGAAAGACACGTCAAATCCGACTGAACTGGAGCCTGAAACATGGAAACTATTTAACGTAACGAAACTAAGCCAATTTTTACATGTGAAATCTTAGCACCACTTTTTTGTTCATCCATACAAGTAAATATTACATATTATCATATCACATAATATGTGCCATATCTTACAAAACTGCGGACAGCCCACCTAATAGCCAAACACTAGGAGACAATGTGTCTCGACCGCTGCATAAACTGGAGTAAAGCCAAAAAAGCTCGTCACAACTAACAGGAGTTATCATTACAGAGCATAAGCATCATACCCTTTCCCCAACTACGCTGTGTAAAAATAATTTCCACAAATTTTCCAACCGTTGTACAACTTGGTAAGTGACATTATGACGTCACAATGACGTGGCTCTGCTGCATAATAAAAATCATTATTTATGAAATATTCCTATAAAACTGCGGACAACCAACCTAGTACCCAAACACTAAGAGACAATGTGTTTCGACCGCCACAGAAACGGGAGTAAAGCGAAAAAAGCTCGTGACAACTAACAGGAGTTACCATTACAGAGTTGGAAGCGTCATACTCTTTCCGCAACTATGCTGGGTAAAAATAGTTTCCACACGTCTTCCGACCATTGTTACACTGGGCAAGTGACATTATGACGTCACAATGACGTGGTTCTGATGCATAATGAAAAAATATTATGATGCTATGTTGTTGCTAATGGAATAATATTGATAGCAAAACTTAGAGACTACTTAACGGATTTTAGCATAGGAAACACAAGTATATATGCGACAGAAAATAAATCCAAACGGTCAACTAAAAACTTGGTACCCCCTAAAACACTCTTACTATTCATAGATAAATATATAAAGCACATAATTTTATTATAACACATTTACATGTAACTATTAATACGGATAACCAAAACAAATTTCAATGAAAATAGAAATACTAACCGTGATTTTTATTTTTTTAAAATAAGAAAAAAGCTCTGTTCCAAGAGTATTTGCAAGAGTATCTGTTGCAAGAGTAGCATGGATTTATATTCTTTTGATGGTTCTATGAGCTGTACGGTTGAACACAATTTGTGTTAAAACCTACGCTGCTGAACCATCTTTGCGTTGGATGTTGTGAACTGGTACTATTTCAATATATAGTTCGGAATCGTTGAGCGTCACGATCTTAGAAATGTTTGTTACTTTAAATAACCCTATCTACATCAATTAATATTTTGTGAGTTACTGTCGAGGTATTCTGCACGCGAGTGCCAATTTTAACTGTGTGATACAATTGCGAAAATCAATAATTCTGGTTCCTATTTAATGTTGCTCGTAAAAATAATCTCCAGAAACCTTCAACGATGCAAGAAACCTAACTAACCGTACGGCTTCGAATCGAAATGGGTTTGAAACGTTTCGTCCCAGAGTCCTTGTTTATCTTCTTCTTCTTGCTCGCTTTTTAGTTGTTTATCGTCAGCGTCTGTTCTAGCTTCCTTCTTCGGCTCAGCACTGTCTTCGCCGTCGGTCTGCAATTCCATTTCAGACATTTTAGCTGTATCGATTGGCTCAGTTGTAGGCCTCCACCGCCATGATGCAACGTGACCAATTGTGTTAGCCATCACCCAAGCACCAAACGACAACACCTTTTCGATCAACCATAAACCGGTAGACTACAACAATATAACAAAGCGATGATTAGCTAAATAATGTACAACAACCATCCAAACCAGAACAGCACATAAATAAATTTATGAAATGAAAATGCTATAATGCATACGTGCATTAAAATAATATTCCATTATTACCGCATGCAGTATTTGTACAGTAATAGATGACCACAATATCACCAACATAAATGCATGTGTTACAAGGATATGCATAATATGCATGAGGTCAGAGGGCCCGGGATGGACCCCTTCGGCCCTTCCGAACGGAAGGGATTAGCCGGTCGCCGGGCGGGGGAGAGGGAGGTCATCAAGAGGAAATAAATTTTCGTAATTTCTTGGGTTTTAAATTTTTCTCTAATTTTTGACAGCTTTCTCCTGGTTTTTGTCAAAATTTTGCGCAACTTGATCGCACGGGGAGAGGCGGTCTACTTGCCACGGGGATCGGCGCTCGCCCCGAGGAGGGTTGGAGGTTCAGGGAAGATAACCCCTCTCCTATTCTATGAGAGTATGTATGAAGATATAGCGGTTTTCGTGTACTTCGGGTCTTATGAGCCCATTTTAAAACATATTGTAAAACAATAAAAAACATAAGTAACCACCGTAATAGGAAGTCATATTGAGCAACACAGAGTTTCATGCCGTCTACAAACTGACCACGATATCACCCATTGTGTCTCCAAACAGACCAGGGAAATTGTACCTGAGGCTCGAGATGGATGTCCTCACAGTTCGAAACTGGGGGCACTGTACAATACTGTAACTGTAAGGAAACAATAAATAGATGTAAGTTCACGACTGATTGAAATATGCAAAATGTTGAAAGAGAAAATTTTAGCGATAGTAGTTTCAAAGGTAAAAATTTAGAGACATTTACGCCAAAATGATGAAATTTCGCTTATTTTGGCACATCAGAAAACAAAAATTAGGTGATTCGTCACGCAGGAAAAAAACCTGGAGAGACCTGGGGGTATGAACTGAGAGGCTAAAATTTTCTTGGGGCATGAAGTGGGGATATACTTTAGTTATTTGGAGAAGCCAAATATATCCATTGTTTGCCAAAGTAGAAAGACACAAATGCCATGCTACATACGGTATAATTAATTTCTAGTATCTTCACGTTAATAATATACAGATTTTCGTCTGTGGTGACGTTCACAATACATCCGGTTCTTAAAATTGACGCAAATACGGACATTTAATTTCGTTCATTCTAATTTCAAGTTTTAATTTTGACGACAAAACCGCTGACGTTGCAAAAGCGCCCGTCAAGTGCTATTTGTTTTTCCTACAAAAGTCAACCGTCCAATTCTATTACTTAATTCAGGGATACGGTCTTAAAGTTTGCTGACAATAAACGTACAGCCACGGACACAAATAAGTGCGCAAAAAATGAACACAACAACGTTCATTTATACAGAAACCTCAAAACGTTCGTTTGCGTTTACGTTAGTTTATAAAAGAACGAAAAAATACGACAAAAATTTTGTTCGAACGTTCGTTCGCGTTCCGCGTAAGCTTTTTGTGCACTAAGATTTGTCGGGTAGTTAAACGACGTAATTCGTTCCGCTTAACGAATTACAATAAGTATTGTGATGAAAACAAAATAATAAAATAAGCCGTGGCTTAGTAAAAAACAAAATAGTTCCCGAAAAAGTCATGAATACCAATATTAAAACTGTTAATTATATATTGCAAATTATTCACGATTATTTTGCGAAAGATTTGGTTTTATTTTTGTCCGTAGCTGTACATAGTCTGGCTTCAAGAAATAATAGCCCATTTCGGAAGAAGCGCCCATCGAGCAAGTAGCAACCGAACATTCAGCAGCCGTCAGGTGGATATGGAACACAACAAGTCTCGTATGCAGCTTCGCACCATACCTTTTCCAAAACAAAGAAGCTTCGTGCATATGATATCACAGCATACACAGGTTTCACACATAACAGACGACATAATAAATAATACGTAATATAGGCTTTTCAAGCAAGCTTTCGTATAAATTTCGCAAAAATAGTTAGTTCTCAATACCCCTGCGCAGCAATATAAACCTTAGTCAACTGCAAGAATTTGAAGAGTCGTGATCGATATAAATAATATACTTTATCTTAACAAAACAACACGAAAACACAAATCTAGCGAATTGATTTGGTTTTCTGCAGGGACGCGAGGCTTCGTCGACATCCAAAAACAATCTCCCCGGGGAACTAAAGCCTCAACCAGCTAAACAGACTGCATTCATACAAGGTATAAAAAATAGCAATACGGTGACTCTTTTTATATTTTGCGAACATGGATGTCCTGCCGCGTCGAAAAGAATGCAAAATACAGCCAGAGCTAATAAAACCAGTGATGCTATGTAGCTAAGACTAAAAATACACACAAAAACTGTCAATTTATTGAAATTAAAAAAACGTAGGCGTAACGTAACCGAGTCAAAAATATTAGAAAAAGTGGCAATGAGCCAGGTTAATCACAAACCAAAACCAATAAACGATGTATTTAACAATCAATAAAACTACCAC
The DNA here is from genome assembly GCA_030248225.1 of Trileptium ribeirensis. Classification (NCBI taxonomy): domain Eukaryota; kingdom Metazoa; phylum Nematoda; class Enoplea; order Enoplida; family Thoracostomopsidae; genus Trileptium; species Trileptium ribeirensis. The sequence goes on from JASANE010002249.1 coordinate 7,914, forward strand.
CACATTAGGTTACACCCAACGCGTAAAAAAACTTATAACCAATAATTTAAATAAAGCAATAATAAATAACGGCCCAATCATTGTGATATGCTGAACTAGATAAAAGCGATATCTTGTGTGATGGGCAGAGTTCACGTACGGAGAAAACAGTTAATCGTCTTTCGATGAATGAAACGGTAGAATAGGGTTTCCGGATTTATATCAACAGCTCTGTCCAAGTTTCTCACGAGTCTTGGTCCATAGATGTGGTGGATGATTCTATATAGTGCCACAGCGTCTGGACAAACCCGGAGTCAGGCATTGGCAGCGATGTTTCTCCATTTTCTTGAAGCAAACGTTTCAAATAGCGCGGACATTAAACATAGATTAAGAAAAAACTGCTGGAGATTGATTTCAAAACCGGGCTCTTTTGTTGGCGAACATATCCGTCATGTTGGATTAAACAATGCCGCGCCGAGGTTTTGCTACAGAGCTAAAAGCCAGCAGGATAATTAGAGTTGGAAAACACGTCCGGTGATTTTGAACGTGGATTTTTGTGAGTAGAGAAATTTTTTGCTGATATCTAAGCACAAAAAAATACGGGATTATTACCGCGGTTCTACAATGGTAATCGACAAATTTGTACTTGGATTAGAATCTCTTCGTGAACGAATTTAATGCAATATTAAAGTAATATATTGACAAGCCGGATGTATAGTTTAGCTCACAATTTTCCCGTAGAAACCCAAGCAAAATTAGAGAAATTTGCCACAATATAGTTTGGAAAAAATCTGGCAATTAATTTTCTTCGAATATTCGGGGAAATAAAAAGGAATTACAGTCACGGTGTTTTGAGAACGGTTTTGTGTGAAACTTCGATCAACTAAAACGCTTTATGTAACGTTGTGTGCGAAATAACGAAGTGGCATCGATAAGGTTACTTCTAATTTTCTCGCGCATAATGCTTTGAAATAAGACTAATCGCTTATTATTTTGACAAAAAGTGGTAGTCGCTGCCCATTCTGGACAGAAAAATATACATACATTGCATGACTACACTAAACAAAACGTATGTTGATATCATCTCATCTTTAGGAGCAGCCACGGTAACACAGAGTGCGACCGTGTACGCTCTGTCACTGAATGATGCGGCGCCCAAAACCCGAATGATTTACGTTCCCTCTGATTGGATAAAAATATTACAGAGCGAGATTACTACGCTGTGGATCCAAAAATCAACGAACGACTAGATTCTCCTGCGCTTGAGAAGCAGATCCTCTTCATCCGAAATATAACGGATTCCGCTGAAAAAACCTACTGGCTGTATATTAATGCTACGCTGTATACGACAAAAACATAGACGCTTTCTACGTTAAATATGCAATCAGCGTTATCAACTGGAAACGCCTCTAGCTTGGTAAGACGCTGACGCACCAGTCACATCCAGTGAAGTCGCAAGCGCCGCATCAAATGTATCAAGCGACGCAGCTTTCTATCTCGAACGAAAAATAAGTTGTGGAATCTAAAGATAATGGCCATGTATATGCCAGTACAGTATGCTGATTTCTATGACAAAATGGTCGCAGACGATGAAATTTTATGGTATGTGGGGTTGTTTTTTATAGAACTCAATTAATGTAATTATGTTTTTTATGCTTACGACAAAGCATAAATTGTGAACGAGCCATGAGTCCACAACAAAGTTTAAGGCAAAAGGAACTAAACGCGATCATTTCTTCGGGACGATTGCTTTGCCGCAGTTTCACGGGAGACTTTTCAAAATTTAAAATATATAGCTAATTAGTGTGGCAAAAGCGCATAATATTCCGCTGAAGAGTATAACACTCTTCAGCGAACGCATTGTTAGGCTAAAACGATGTCGCGGTTTGTTTCGCGCTGTTCCCTTGTTCCTGGGTGGAGGCAGTTCAGCCGCCCCTCTGCATTACATAGGGGAAACAAATGTTCCCTGTATTTCGAGAGCGGAAGCTTTGTCCCCCTGATTTCGATGGGGACAATCGAATGGCGAAACTATCCCCCACCAAATCAAGAAAGACAAATTATCCCCCCTTGAAATTCAGGGTAACAACTTTCCCCTAGAAATAAAGAAGGGACATTTGTCCCAACAATGAAATACAGGGGTCAGCGCGAAAGGAACCGGGCCATCGCTTTACACTGAAAATTGTCATACTCTTCAACTAAAGATCGTGAGCTCTTGGTGTTAGCTACTGTCAAGATTCTAATATAAATTCACAGCAAAATGTTTAATTTGTCGTCAATGCAAAAGTTTTTTTCATTGTCTCGAAATCATTGCCGTAGAGCTAAGTTCCTTCTGGCATTTAGTTAACGATGTTCAATGTTTTTATTGCGCCTTCTCCGATGTTTATACACTATATTTCTAAACACCATATTGTAGTATAATTATTTTAATCAATAATTACTGCGAACCAGAACATGAATAATTCTACTATTTCTCAGACTGAAACACTCGTCTCAAGATCAACCTTGACCAATGTGACAAAATATAGGTCAATCAAAAATCAGCGGACAAATAAATTTTATTGCTACAAACTAAAATGCGCCAACGAATATGGGCAAAAAACAGTAATTTTTTTGTAAAAAAACTTAACAGAGCTCACCTGATTTCGTGATTTGCTCGGCCTAGGAGTTCGAAAATGCTCCATATGAAGCAACTGCTCCGAATTGATGCTGAGCAGCGGTTTTCCTGATTCAACGCTTACTACGTCCAGTCGAAACGGTTTATGGTATACCACGAGTTTACCGGTATTAGTCTCATCAGACAAGTAGGCGAAAGTGGAAGTGGTAGCAGTAGACTTGTCAAGGCGCATCCTAAAAAGACTGTATTTATTTATTAATCGTCGCAAAAATCTTTCTTAAAGCAGTTATAATACTGTTATTTGAAATCAAGTCCGTTGAGCGGCTACATAGCATAATTTTGTATAGCAAAATAATTCGCTATTTGGTTCACAAATTATTTACAGCCTTTGCAATGTAATCAACCAGATTACTTTCGTGTATGGAAGTAAGAGCTATAGAGTCCCTACAGAGTTACCAAACATGTTTCCACTGCTTGTATTAATGTAGAGGAGCGCAAAAAAGCTTACGCTAGAGCTCATGCGGCAGTAGAAATCGTTCTTTGATAATTTTTTCAAATTTACCGCCTTACCACTTTAATCAAAATTAAGTGTTCCTTGCGTATACCGCAAGAGCAACGCCGGACCCAGATGGCTGCATAAACCGTTAATAAACAAGTTCAGCAATAGCGTTCACAAACATGGTAAACTGATGACGCCTCCACTGTAAGAGATGCACAACGAGATTGTCAGCACCTATTATTGGCCATCATTCCTGACATTTGCATATTTCGACTTTGTCGATGATAAATTTTGGGACGGTCATGCCTATACTCCCGGATTTCAGAATTATTTAAAAAATTCTTTGATTGGATAAACAGTTTTTCTATATTCGCGGATTATCTCGCAGGCAAGCGCCTACTGGCTTATCCGCATCTAATTTGACTCACATTAGGTCTGTGGACCGTACAGTTGTACTCATAACATTGACCGTCGCCTGGAGAGCAATGAGCGAGCAACAAGGAGCTAATTATACAATTTCAAAGTAATATTTTACTTGGCTAATGAAGAAAGGTGCGAGCAAGAGCGGAATGGCTAATTGTGGCGACTACTGTAACATCCAACATTTGTCTGACTTTTCGGCTCATCATGGTGCTGGCTAGTCCAAAGGGGGGGGGCTCCCGGGCATCTACGGCTGCCTCCCCCTCGGCAAAACGGAGGTACCCCCAAGAAAAAATTCGGGTACCCCCGGATCAAAGCCCCCTGCCGACAAAAATTAACGTTTAAACGAGACAAATTCCGGCAAATAAATTGGTCCCCCGGCAAAATCCGGCACCCTCCGGCTATAATTTCCGAGGTTTGGACTAGCCAGATGGGGCATAGATTTTGGCTGCCGACAGCTGTTCTGGAAAACGTATTAGGCGTTAATTTTCGGTTCGCATCAGTTATTCAGCTGGCGAATGTCCAAGTTAATGGTTCCTACATTCTATTTCCACTTACTTTTGAGCACGCACATCGTTGTTGATGTCATCGGTGAGCACTTCAACGGGTGAGTATCGCTTGCGAAGTCCATCGATTTCATCGAGCGTGATTCGAAATGTTCGATCTTGCAAAGCGCGAAGTTTGAGCAAAAATTGTCGTCGATGAGGATCGTTTTCGAGCACCAATTCAACCGAGCCGTCATCTAGAAATATTTTCGTTAAACAGAACGCGACAGAATTGACTGTTGTCTTTTGACTGGGCGAGCAGTGAACCAGCTGTGTATGCTCGACAAGTCTCCGTGAAATACCTTTGCAGTGAAGTCAGCTATCAGAGAGAGTAGAACTGTCAGCAGATGATGTTAATGTTCGATATTAACCGAATAAAGCGAAGATGAACATCTATGTAGTCAACATAATAGCAGTATATACAAAGAGGCTAAGGACAGACTGATGACGGATGGCCATTACGCATACGATATTTCTATTATCGCAAAAATTAAAAGCAAGCAATAAAGCATTATTATTATATAGCGAACTACTCAACCAAAACAAAAATTATAACCGTTGGATTGACTCAACGTAATAGCAACCAATTACTGTTCCTCTGCTGCTGCGTAACTTTAGACAAAACGAAACAACTGAAGAGCCTAGAGGCGGTGGTTCAGGGGCGACAGCCCCCCCGACCTAGGCTTAGTACATGGCCCTTATAGAAACCTTAGCTTAGGCTAAAACTAAGGCTTCGGCTTAGTATATCGAGAACGGCATAGCATGCATTTCATTTCCGCCCTATAGGTTACTTTGGCCCTAGAATATAGAGTTTCAAACCCCTTTGCAACTCAGTTCAAAACTTCGAACCACAGTTCAAATGATCCACAATATAATGCAGGACAGTTTATTAAAACTTGTCCTACCTATCCAGAAGGTGGGCGTTTAACTCTCGCCAGCACTTGAATTTTCACATTTGGAGTCGTTTTTTGTTCCAAGTAAATAAATGATGCTTCAAATATTATATTAAAATCATTATGAGACTAACACGGCATCAAGAAAAGTGATTGAAGAACTTTCTATTGTATTGATATTAACTGATAAGCGATGAAGTTATATCCAAACATGTAGGTTCTCTAACATTAACGCGCAGAAGTATTGGAGCGTAGATTACGATACAACAGGCTTCAGGTATATGACGCCAAAATTGTAGAAACATAATGATCTTAGCATAGCAGGCGCAGTCTCGAATACGTTAGCCAGGTTAACCCGAAACCATCATGCGTACAATGTTATTAGTTATCACTGTGCTGTCACAAATAAATTTATCAACTATAAATCAAGAGACTTGCAGTTTCAAGGCGGCTCTTATTAACAAATAAATTATTAAATGTATATCATCAATCAACAAAATACATCATTTTACAAAGCGGTAACGTTTCAATACGATGTTTATTAAGTCATAAACTAACCATTTACTGTAACAGAGTCTGGCTTTACGCGAAAACTCACATCGCCTGATTTCAAAGCGCGATGACGCCTGAAACAGAATACTCTGAAATCTGTTAAAAACAATTTTGGATTTACGCAAAGTTATACTGATGCTGCATCTTCTGTCTAGTTTGTGATGACATGTTGACACTTTAACAGTGATGGCCTCATACGAGACCAGCGTACACTAAGTGTTGTGGCAATTTAGTTTGTTTTATGTCTTTTGCGCGTGCGTCGTTATTTACTTGCTTTGCGAGGTTCTTTAAGGAACCGTAAGCAATAATTCCTGCATAGTTCAGCACACCATTTGCGGCAATGTTACTGGGTTCGATTCCTGGCACAAGTTTACGTTTGGCAAACATTGCACAAACAGACAACCGGCTTTTCCTAACTACCAAAAACACCTGGGTGCATGAGCGGGGGAGTACACCGCTTTGTAACTGTGGGAACCGAAACTACGAAAGGGAATGATTCATGTTGGTATTCCTGTGGGCCCTTCACTTGAACTGGGGATCCATACAGTACGCTAACTGTCAGAAAACATCAGATAATGCGCAATTTAACGTTGGCTACAATTTTATAAATTCTAGTAATGCAAGTGTAAACTTAAGATGCGCCGCCAACCATCCTCTTTTGACACCATGTACAAAATGTTGTTAGGAACAAAACTCGGATTTCAATAGCCGTATCCAATTTTGACATTTTTCTTTTCCATAACGCCATTAACTAGTCCAATTCGGCCCCTGTACTTTAACACCAATGTATTCACGAACATTTTCAAATTATAATAATGTACAAAATATTAAACGAACTAATTTCTGTTCTTTTATACAAAAATGAAATTTGTGTTCAGTGAACAACGAAACGGTATAATTGCTTTTGACAAAAGAGGACGATCAGCGGCGCTGCTTAAGTTTACTCATGCATAAAGATAAATTTATTATGATTTCTGGTCCCTCAGGGAACATTTAACAACTTTACAACAAAATTAGGGAGAATTGCAGTTTTACACCAACAGAGAACACTACGACAATCTTTAACCTCATTATACAGTACTTCGTGACCTCAACTCTTGGGAAGAAGGTTGAAATAGTTAGGGCACCAGGTCAATCTATTTAGAGAAGCCAAAACATATTTATTCGTGCGATAAAGGGTAAATCAAAATTTATTCCATTGCATAACTAACCCTTTTACGCCCACTAGCTAAAGTAACACCAGCACACATTGTGAACTGTTGTTTTGACTGAGTTAATCGTAAAATGTCTTTTTACACGCAGTAGGTCCTTAACGCTTTACCGCACGAATTAATGTGTGTATTTCGTACAAGGTTAAACAAGGTTTTGTGTAAAGACAGGTTCGTACGCTAGCTATTACGCTACTTAAGACCTAGGTCATTTCTTAACAGAGAGTCGAAAAGCGAGCAAATAACAAAACACGTGCAAACTCACGGCTACGACCCAGGTCGAATGGTTACAGTGACTACGCAATGCACACTGTTGCAATAACGTTTAAGTTTATGCGGAAAGAGTTAAAGAACCGAGCAGCGGTTCTTAGACAGCTCAATGTTTTGCGTATGACGATTGTGACAATGTAATCGAAAATCTATTTTTGAAGCCAGCTTGCATTTGTCAAACATTGCACGATACACAAATTATGTGGGCTGTTAAAGGGTTAAAACTATTATAACACAATAATTTGTACTGCTCAAATCATGAAATGCTCGGCTGAACTTCTCCAAAGGCTCAATACAAGTGTAAATCATTTCTTGAGTCAGTGTCAAAATACAATCCATTCTAAAATCACTATAAGAACATATATCTTCCGACACAAGTGTTACAAATCAACCTACCAATATCACCATTAATAACAGCCACAAGTTCAAACCACTCTAAACTTAAGCTAAATAAAACCCAGTTAAACAGATTTACCACAATTAGAAACGAGGGTTTGCACTTTTTCATCTATGTGAAAACTCTTTCACACATTTCACGTTTTAACATACTCCACTGGTTTCTCTGTTCGCTAAAAATTTTGCCAGAGGGCATGAACCGCTCCCGTTACTTGGGACAGAACTGGTTGGCGCCGGATATTGCCAGGCCATTTGAACTAGCCCCCTAACTTGAACTAGGGGTGGAAATCAAATTCTAAAATCTAATATTTTTAGCGAAAAACGCTAAAATGGTTAATAAATGACCTCAGAAACGGTGCAAAAACTTCCTTATTGATGTAAATACCAACTCTTCAACCAATTTTTACTGAAATAAACAGAATTTAACTTCAGAAAAGAATTTTTCTAAAAATTTTGTCAAGTTTTTATTTCAACTCGGGTATTTTTACCCCGGGGAAGCTAAAAATTTTGACGGTGGCATTTTGTCATGAGGATCCAAATTTTATACCAGAGGTACTCCTTTTCGGGGCACTGAAAATGCCAGGCCCCACCCACTTTGGAGAAACCATTCCATCGTCCGCTCAACCAGGCAAGGAATGTATTATTAAACTAACGGAACAGTTGAATTTAAGCTAACTGCCCAGTTATGTCCCATAGGACCAATCAGTCCAACATGTTAATTATTGGATAGCCAGCACGGGTCCAATTTTCTGTGTCGGACGGCAGTGATAAAAACAAGAAACGGTTACAAAAAACTCAATATTACTGTTTATATATACTATTTATGACAAAATCCTAGGTGCATAAATACGCATTTTCTGGTATTAAACAATAAATATACAACAAAAACAATGAAAATGTTGTAAACGCTTGAAAACACCCATGCAATTGTAAAACCAAGCAGTTTATCTGGTGGCACGGTGTCCTCCAGGTATTTCCAGTTACCCCCAGGTTGTACCACGGGGGCCCTGGCTAGTCCAAACTTCGGAAATTATAGCCGGGGGCCTGAGCCGGGTGGCCCCCGGCTCACCTGCCAATTTCGGGGGGGCCCAATTTTTTTGCCGGATTTATTCGTGTTTAGACGTTAATTTTTCTCAGCAGAGGGCTTTGAGCCGGGGTGGGTACCCGAATTATTGCCGGGGTCAGCCAAAAATGCCGCTCCCCGCCCACTTTGGACTAGCCAGGGACCCAGGTAAATTTGTGACTCTGTGAAGAGGCCATCACCTTACGCCGTTCTATCAAAATCGTTCAATGACAGCGAACTGACAGATATCCCATTATGATGGTTGCGCCGTTATAAGATGAGCATTTACCATACATAAGCAGATCAGCGCCTATTTCAAGAACTTATAATGAAGCAATTATTTTGTCAGACAGCGTTTCTCACTTGGGTCCATTTTGCAAAGGTCCTATTGGAACGGTCATTCAGCAAATATCCAATACTGTGGCACATGATGTTCTACTATAAATAAGACTCGAATCCACACATCATTACAGCAGTCGAAACCAGAAATAAACACATGATTATGTCGACTAGCTCGCGAAAAATTCACCAAAAGCTTGCGAATAGCAACTGAACAGTTTTTAATGTTTGACGGAAAATTTGCTTTTGCTTCTGACCGTAACTGTGTTTCCCGACGTTATAAAATGTCGAAACATGACAGTCGCTAACCTGCAAAATCCACTTCGTTCACATGTTTTAAATTTAGCAATATCGACAGTATCGACAACGGATAAAAAGAAATACACAATTGCTGCTGTACCGGACTGTAAAAACATCAGTAGAACCGATTAGCTACTGTTAAAACCGGTTGCTGAAAAGCAAAATTATAATTATTATAATTTAAAGAATACATAAGATAAATAATAAGAGATTCAAATGTGACGGCGCTGTTGGTTTGATAGCAATGAGCGCTGTCGGTTCGATATGCATTAAACTTATTGGCACGCTTTTTAAACTTTAGTATTTAAGTGCTACGAGAACTTTGTACGACAAAAAGTAGTTTCATCACCTACAATTTCGCTTACCAGAAACGACTGTAGCTAGGCCAAGACTCGCTCGAATCTTGTTCGACAGTCGCTCTAAAGAAATTCGTTCTAACACTAGTAACTCTATCGAGATTGCAGAACGTAGCGAAGCATAAATACACCTACGCCTTTGCGTGCAGCTATCAGCCTCCCAGGACGTAGCAGTAAAGTTAGACATTTTGGGTCGATGAACCGTGACGGCGCCATACCCATCATGGATCGCAGAGCAAAATCAACACCAGCAATGAGTTTCTCATGCCCGAAAACCCCCAAGTAAAACTGTTCAGCCGCCCAGGGCGTCAGAACAAATTTTCGAATTTTGGGTCGAGGAACCAATGGGAGTACCATATCTCAAACCCGATGAACCGGAGCCTTAATCGAAAAACAAAAAACAGGCATCGGCATTTATCATTTTACTATGAAATAGAACAAAACAGAGAAAAATATTCGAAAATTAAGATAAAAATAATCTTACTTCCGTGAAGTTTACTAAAA
>JASANE010002251.1:0-25935 GCA_030248225.1 Trileptium ribeirensis
TTGGCCATTAGGCTGTGGTCAGGATTATCCACCTCGTAACGATCCGTAAGGATCTGTTACACTTATATAGATAGTCAATAAATACAGAAATCTCTAACAGCTAGCTGTTAGAGACTAAAATTTCTTGCAGCTAGCCATAACAGATTATTCCGAAAATCTCTGAAATATCTAAAAAGTTTGAGATTAAATTTTGAAACATCGCAATTTTTCTTTAAAATCACTGTCAAATTTTGAGCAAAAACTTTGAGTGTGGAAACATACCTTAAGACTAATCTTGGCTCACAATTAAACTTTAAATTTTTGACCTTTGGTAATCGTGTCAAGTATTTCTCTTCATTTTATGTGAAGGAGGAAAACTGGACATGATCTAATTAAACATCATCGAAAAAGATATAATAAGGCACATATATTAGTTTATACGCTTTTTATCGTATATATATGTATATATATGCACTCCGGTTAACTTAAAAGAAATCAAGGTGTATACAACATATATGCCGAAACAGGGGTTCAAGGGGAGACCTCCTGAGGCCTCTGACCACCCGCAACCCCGAGGCCCTATACTATAGACAATCTTAAAAACCTTAACCACTGTTTTCTATGCCATTAAGCAATGGTCCATGGCGGTACAGAGACAGAGCAATTCAATTGCTGGGTTGGATGAGACACACATGACTTGTGACGAACTTGTTACTGTTCACTTTTTGATAACTATGTTGAGCTGTTTCCACAACTATAAAAAAGTCTATCCTGGTAATAGGATATGGACGCAGCAAGACATAATGCGATGCGGTAATGACCATAATCATTCGGTAATTATTATTTAAACTATTTATCACTAATGCGTGGTTAAGCATTTATTTTGTCTTTGTCACAGCCTACGTCTCGAATCGATGTAGTAACAAAGTTTGTCGTACGGCGTCCATTTGAGCGTACGTGGATATACGCTCTCTTCGATGATCTGTAAGGACCAGCCCAACAACTCCTAAAAAGCGTAGAGTCTAGCTTACGAGGCCCGAAGCAGAACGGTCTAGGTTGACACTACTGAGGGGGCAAAACTGAATAAAACAGATGAATTTTATGAAAGAATGGATGAATAGTTGGGACTAGTTTTTCGGAGGACATCAGGTTAAAGGCAATTGAACTATTGAATAGCAACTAAGAAATACAATATTTTAGCATGACATATAACGTTAATGGTTTTATTTCGGGATGGCTACACTCAGGACTACGCGGACGCATCTTATCGCAAATGATACATTGAAATAATAAATATACTTTGTGTGAATATTTTCATATATTTATCACATTCATTTATAATTTCAGTAAAATGGCTTTGCCTACAATGATTTTGGTATACATGTAGAATCTATGTTCATTTTTATTTATTCAGCAAAATTTTGAGTTAAGTGGGCCACGAAAAAAGTATTTAATGTGCCTTACAAACGTTTTCAACGTGGCCAATCATTTCACCAAGCTAACGTATTCTAGCGCATGCATTATAGCGTATTTTCTTAACAGTTTAGAAGCAAAACCGCATATATATAAATATTATATGCATAAACATTAAATGTAGCTAAAACTACAAGCTTATACTTTTTAAAGCAGAAACAATGTCCAACCATGATAGGAGTGCAATTTATTTCGTTTACGAACAAGCAATTTAAAATCAGTTTTAAAATCAGTTTCGATTTGTTTCGAGTCAGTGTAGTAATCGTTTTTGTTTTAGCTAATGATCACCGTTTGCATGTCAACTTTTCGGAGGCGGATGATTAAAGTTAGGGATAAAATTGGGTTTTTTTATTATTATTTCTCTATGATTTAACGACTTTTCACCGATTCGCATAGTCGACCCGTATGGTTCTCGTCGCACATACACAGCCATTTGCTCGAATTATTAATTTCCTAAAAAAACATTTAAGCTTTTATGAATATAGACAGCGGACTGGAGTTATAGTGAATGCAGTTTACTGTGAAAATAGGATCAATTACAATGAAATATTCCTTTGATCCCTGCCAAATTGTCTGTACCAATATAATGTTGGATATGGTAAAAATGTCTTTATAGTGAATTTTTCTTTAACTTGTCCCAGCCAAATTTTAATATTTATGTACCGGGCTCTACTAACTATGTTTCTAATAGGGTATTTATTAATATAGACAAACATATATCTGTAATGTTTTTGTATCGTTTTACATGTAAGATTGTTTAAAATCGATCACACAATGTTCCTAAAGCCTACACAATAATACTACATTATAATTATGTCGTAATACATAATTATAACGATAGGTGTGTAGTGTGGGAGCGGGAGTATTACTCCGTTAATGGGAACGCACCACTGAGTCAGATTTTGACTTAGAGTTTTCGAAAGAGCATCCGAAATACGGATGTTAGTTTACATCCGAATATTTATACGTGTCAGATTTGTCAAGCTTATTCTGTTATATTTATGTACATAAATTTATATATAATATGTACTGAATCAAAAATTATGAACTCTAATGGTTTAAAATTGCTGAATAAAGTTAGGTTATAAAGATATCCACTATAGATATCAGTTTAAGTTATCTTTCGTTAAGAACAATAAACTCATAGCATCGTTAGTGTCAGTGTCGCTTCAGCCAAGTTGAAAACGGCCCAAATGTATCATGACGTGAGTAAAGTTAGGTTATAAAGATATCCACTATTATAGATAGTTTAAGTTATCTTTCGTTAAGAACAATAAACTCATAGCATCGTTAGTGTCAGTGTCGCTTCAGCCAAGTTGAAAACGGCCCAAATGTATCATGACGTGAGTAAAGTTAGGTTATAAAGATATCCACTATTATAGATAGTTTAAGTTATCTTTCGTTAAGAACAATAAACTCATAGCATCGTTAGTGTCAGTGTCGCTTCAGCCAAGTTGAAAACGGCCCAAATGTATCATGACGTGAGTAAAGTTAGGTTATAAAGATATCCACTATTATAGATAGTTTAAGTTATCTTTCGTTAAGAACAATAAACTCATAGCATCGTTAGTGTCAGTGTCGCTTCAGCCAAGTTGAAAATGACCCGAATGTATCATGACGGCAAAATAGAGCTCAAAAGTAGGGGGCGCTACCAATAAATAAGGGAGGCCAGAGCTAGTAGAGGGCACCCCTCTTGCTGTGCTCCTGAAATAAAGGATTATGGCGTTTGAAAATGCTTCGGTTAATACAATTTCGTTCCACACGAATGCAGCGTAGAGGTCGTGTGAGGAGCGTTGACTCAAATGCCAAACTGACTCAGCTGTGTTCACCGTAGGATGAATGTCCCATAGGTTTAAACCTGCGTTACGCGGTATAACCTTTATATAATGGACATGTTAAAACCTGGGCACTCGTGCAGAAAACGTTTATACAGTTTGCTAAAATAAGTGAATAGCAATATGTAGAGCTATCGGTACATAAATCCTAAGCCTTAATCTAAGCTTCATATTTTATATAAGGCTTACACTAAGCTTAGTACTAAGTCGGGGGCTGTCGCCCACCAACCCTCGCTCTAAGCTGTTCTTTCTTCTAAACATATACACCATTCATAATGAACTACAACTGCAGAGGCTTTCTGTAAACGAGTTCCAAAAGCTGTAAATATTGCCTTAAGCCAAAGTAACAAAAAGCAAACGTTGTTTTATAAGTCTGAATGCATGTACCTACGCTTTAAATAAACAGCTTACCTCAAGGCAGATTCCTGCCTTGCATATATTAGTCGAGCATACAGCCAATTTCTTATTGAGTGACGCTTTCGAATTTTCTGACAGTGATTTTTCACATCGCTTTCCATAAACGTTACTCGGGCAATTGCAATTGTATGATCCTTTCTGAAAAAAAAAGACACAGCCTGGCAAAATGTATTTTATTTGTTCCTATCCTGGAGTAGTTGAGGTCGGCACGCCACGGAAATACGGTGTGAAATTGAGATTCTCATCTTGTTTCTTTCATGTTTCCCAGACGGTCGTACAAAGACATTAAGCTTTAAATATCATGTTTCCTAGCAATCACAATAAAACTCAATTCATAGTCATAATTCGCTTAGGGAGGGTTAAATTTGTGGTTCTATTTTGCATACTTATACCAAGCGAGGCTAGTCTTTTTTTTACATCTTAGCACATACAATGCGGATTAAGTGACAGCATATGTGCGGTTAAAAAAAACAGACTCATGTATGGCTCAATGGGGGTCTCTTGTGCGATATAGTACCATTCCAAAGTCTACAGATACACTCAGATAAATTATTTCATTGTTGTCAGCATCCTCGAAAATACAGCATTAGATTTAAAAGCATCAAATCATGCATTGTTGTTGGGAGTTGGGGGACCCAAGAGAATACTGTACCATTACGAAAACGGTACACCGGTCAGAGATACATTCAAGTAAATCATATTATTGCTTTCATTGACTATGAAAGCCTTTATAGTGGCCATAAAATGCTTAACGATTATCTTAAAAATATGATATTTAGTAGATTAAAGTGGATCCTTTTGAGACCACATTTTGAGTTCTTACCTCATTATCCTGACAAAAATACGTTGGTCAATATGATGTTGTAGCTGTTGTCCAGGCGAACATAAAAGATAGCAGCATTTTTGGATATGAGGCCTCTGTTTTAAGATATATATAACCCTAAAAACGCGTTGTCCCTCGGTCACAAAAAGTTGATGGGTACCCTCTTTAAGCCGGATCTACCATACCCCACGCGTGTGTGACATAGATGAAGGCTAAGTGGTGTCTATAATAGGCCATGCTATTATTTGCTGAAAACTTCATTGCAATATATATCTTGATTCGTTCCTGAGATATTTTGAAAAAACTTGCAGAACGGACTATAGAATTGAGATATTCCCGACCTGAGCCGACATCAATTTCTTTGGAGCCTAGCCGAGAACGAGCGTAACCTTTCGACCTTCGAGCCGAGCAGACCATGTCTCGAGCCTTGCCGAGCCGATCCGACATAGGTAAAAAAGCCGGCTGGGCTCATCCCCAACACAACACGTTATACATTTGATTTGGATAATTTTTATCCGTCAGTATGGAAGAACACTTTTATAGTGCGGAAAAACTAAGTCTCCATCCATCCATGTCAACATCAAATCTTATTATTTCAATACTTTTCTTGCATTCTGTTTTGGTTAATGTGAGACAACACGGTCGCCTGTATAAAAAGGCATAGCCAGCAATTTCGAAATGGAGGGAGCACCAATCGTTCTATAAGGGTACAACTTTGCTATGTGCTAAGAAAATGTAATTTTGAAAATTTGAACTGGGGGCACTCTGCAAAACTGAGGGAACGGCCTCGAGCATAACACCCCTATGGCGACGCCACTGCCTGGGCGTTAGGTTAGCGTTTAACAATTTGATTGCAAGCACAGTGTTGATAAACTCATTAACAGGGGAGAAGGGTGGTAGTTCACACAGCGGGTACCCCGTGGCAGACAAAATCTTACTTTGGGTAAGGGCTCTTTGTGCTCTCAGACCGTATATTATATATTGTCGTCTATGGGCACGTTTACTATATAGAGCTTTCCTTTCTCAACCAAATTAGCCCAACTGTGGCCGAGTCACCTTCACTGAGTGAGATTGAGATTAATGCTGTGTTCGGGATCCCAAGGGCCCATTTGAAACCCCATCTTCATCCAACCCTGCCTGGCGGGTGAGTTCAATGGCAAAGCATCGATTTAACTAATCAAGAGGTTTGTTTTTAAAACAAAATGAGCCCATCGCTGCCGAATTGCACCAGTGGTCGAGGAGATATGATCAATTTGGCGATTTCGGGGATCTCAAGGGCCATTTGAAAACCCATTTGATCCAACCGTAGAGCGTAGATGACCTTAGAAAGAATGCGCTCCACATAGCTGTATGGAGCTAAACTTTATGAACTAAATGAGCCTAGCTTCGGCCAGATCACACCCGTGGTTATGGAGATATCAGTTATAACTTGTTTTGGAGGGACCCTTAGGGCCCTACCCGGACCTTTTCGAACCCTTTTTGAGGGGGGAATAATAATCGGTTTTTTGCGCCCAATTAAAGGCCATAAATGAGATTTGAAGCTTTCGAATGAGCGATCGCGCGACCTAATCTGCCAATCAGAACTTGAGTTTATGCTTGTCACACAAAAAACCCACAAACAGATCCGCCAAATTTCACATTGCTGACCAATGAGAATTCTTCGGTGACACTCAGAGTTCAATTATATATGGGTTATTCTTCGTTTCTATAAAGCTGTGGATTTGTTACAAAAAACAGAATTTTTCTTTACATTTAGTGCATTATAGGCCCAACGGCAATAGTTGGGAATATATAATTGCTAACCGTATTTATACACTGTCCTCCGTTTAGACATTTTGACTTTGCCAATGAACATTCGTTTATATCGACGTTACAATTGATCCCGGTCCAGCCTTCTTTACACGTACATTTATACACTAAAATCAAACAATAAGCTAAGATTCAACTCTTATCTATTAGATAATACTCACTATCACATTGATCAACAATGAGTTTTATTTGGGGCAAACTACAGTAGTGGGCAGATGGTTGAACATGGAATACGAATCTCAAGTAGGGTAAAGTGTAGACGCAGCATAAACAAGCCAAGTCCCATTTGGAATATACTGTAAAAAAGCTATTAAGTTACTTTTCAACTCATTTGAGTTGATTCGATTATTGGGTGTAAATATCTAATTCAATTTGCAAGTCTAACCCTACTCAAAGTTAGGCAAAGTTATAAACTACTGAGCCGCCTAAGAATGATCCGCGTACATGAGTTAAAAATAGTAGCTCACGCAGAGTAAAAATGTAACTCGTTGGTCCTTAGTCAGTTTGGCACTTACTCAATTGAGTCAAAATTGACTCATCGCTTTTACTGTTGGTGTAGCAGAAAACGATATATATTTTATGCATCGCGTTCGATAATCTAATTAATTTCGGTGATACCTTGGGTCGTTAAACGGCACTCTTTTCCGTTTATAAATGCCTGATATTTGCATACATAAATATACATACTCATAGGTGTGTCCTCTGAGGCGTTGAAGCCTCATCGGATCGAAGCGACAACCCTCTTTTCACCCAAGCAGGTAGCTTTACCCCAACTTCGCCGAAGGTGCCGATGGCGCCGTGCCCCCTCCCCGTCGAGTGCTGACTAATCCTTGGAGGGCGAAGGCTAACCCCCTATTCCCCGAGAACCACGGTTACCCCTATCCCCTTGAGGACCGCGGTTACCCCCTGTCCCCCGAGGATCCCGGTTACCTTCTATCTCGACGAGGACCCCGGTTACCTCCTATCCCGCCGAGGACCCCGGTTACCCCGATAACCCTGAGGACCCCGGTTACCTCCTATCCCCTCGAGGACCCCGGTTACCCCCTATTCCCCCGAGAACCACGGTCACCTCCTATCCCCTCGAGGACACCGGTTAACCCCTATCCTGCTGAGGACCCGGTTAATACTCCTATCCACCCGAAGATCCCGGTAAACCCCTACCCCGCCGAGGACCCTGGTTACCCCTATCCCGCCGAGGACTCCGATTACCACCTATCCCCCCGAGGACCCCGGTTACCTCCTATCCCCTCGAGGACACCGGTTAACCCCTATCCCGCCGAGGACCCCGGTTACCTCTATCCCCTGAGGACCCCGGTATTTCCTCGAGGAAACCGGTCAACCTTTATCTCGCCGGGGACCCTGGTTACCCCTTATCCCCCGAGAACCTCAGTTACCTCCTATCCCCTCGAGGGCACCGGTTACCATGCCGCCGAGGACTCCGATTACCCCCTATTCCCCGAGGACCCCGGTTACCTCCTATCCTCTCGAGTACACCGGTTAACCCCTATCCCCCGAGGACCCTGGTATTTCCTCGAGGACACCGGTTACCCCCTATCCGCTCGAGGACACGGGTTAGCCCTTATCCCCTCGAGGACACCGGTTAATCCCTATCCTGCTGAGGACCCCGGTTACCCCTATCTCTCCGAGGACCCCGCTTACCTTATATTCCCTCGAGCACACCGGTTAACCCCTATCCCGCCGAGCACCCCGGTTACCTCCTATCCCCTCGAGGACACCGGGTAAACACCTATCCCGCCGAGGACCCCGGTTACCCCTATCCTTCGAAGACCCCGGTCACCTCCTATCCGCTGGAGGACACCAGTTAACCCCTATCACGCCAAGGACCCCGGTTACCTCATATTCCCTCGAGGACACCGGTTAACCCCTATCCCGCCGAGGACCCTGGTTACCCCTTATCTCCCCGAGGACCTCGGTTACCTCCTATCCCCTCGAGGGCACCGGTTTACCCCTATCCCGCCGAGGACTCCGATTACCCCCTATCCCCCCGAGGACTCTGGTCACCTCCTATCCGCTCGAGGACACCGGTTAACCCCTATCCCTGCAAGGACCCCGGTTACCTCCTATCCTCTCGAGGGCACCGATTAAGCCCTATCCCGCCGAGGACCCTGGTTACCCCTTATCCCCCCGAGGACCTCGGTTACCTTGTATCCCCCGTGGACCCCGGTTAACACGGCACCTCATACCTTGAGGATGTATGTAGATGACGCCGAATCTGTTGAGCTGAGAAATATACTATTCACATTATGTTCTAAAACAGATATTGTTCATATAGTTCTGTAGACATAATTCTCAGCGCTTTACATATATGGCCGAGATAGTTAGAAACAAGGGCGGAATATAATTAAGACCTAGTGTAACAGGGCCGCTTCGGCCCTGTCACGACTATTTCAAGACGCTCGCACTCAAAATTGTATCGGGACGTGTTGGCGTTTGGCTGTTGGTATACAAAAGGGTCGTATTATAACAATGAACAATTTTGTGTGAGATGCCGTTTATGTTAAAGAACAATTTTTGTATAAAATGCCGCTTGTATTAGTGAACAATTTTTGTACAGCATGTCGTTTGTAAATATGAACAATTTTTTGTATAAAATGCCGTTTGTAATAATGAACAATTTTTGTATAAAATGCCGTTTGTATTAGTGAACAATTTTTATACAGCATGTCGTTTATAACAATGAACAATTTTTGTATAAAATGCCGTTTATATCAATGAACAATTTTTGTATAGAATGCCGTTTGTATTAATGAACAATTTTTGTATAGAATGCCGTTTATGAGAACGAACGATTTTTGTATAAAATGTTGTTTATATTAAGGAACAGTTCTGTATAAAATGTCGTTTATCTTGATGAATTGTTTCGTATAAAATGTTATACAAATATCGCGTAATATCAGTAATTGTCCAGTGTAACGTGTTGCATCCTTCTGTCGTAATCTATGATTTTGCTAGGGACGAGTGTTGTAACCTGGCTAAGTCATGAGGAAATGAGCTGTCTCAACCGACCTGTAAGACTGAGAACGAAACCCCACACCGACGGTAACTGGAAATTGGTTGAAAATCTAACTAGCAGACACTGTGTGTTATAGGGTGACGGTTACGACCGTCCGGGAATAGGAGGCCCCTGGCTGCACGTTCAAGAAAACACGCTAGTTAAGAATGAAATTAAAAATATTAAATTTACTTGGTTTTAGCGACACACTAAGTAATGGTCACGGAAAACAACTAGTCAAAAAAATAAGCGGAAAGCACACTTTTGGTAGCCTTCGCAATTCTAAGGGATGCCGGGTTAATTCGAAGGCCCGCCATCGTCTACGGTACCCTGACCCGGAAAATAACCGGAGCGGACTGGTAGAACACATGCGGAATCGCGGATGGACCTCCAAAACCGCTCCGGACAACGCCAGAACTTCGCCTGTAATGTGTAGAGACAATCGCTACTTACGCTAGGTAGGATTGTCACCGTGGAACTCGGACTATCACTTTCCATGCAGTTAGGACATATCATATATGAAAATGTATATGTATCTATTTATGTGTGTGCCCTGTGGACAACTTTTTAGGAAAAAACCGCCTTGTTTCTGTGACCTATTGCAGTATCCAACCAATACAAAACCCCACTTTCCGACTTTCCCGTCGCCATACCCCGCATCGGAACCGGCGCATGCGACCCCTCGTTTTGTTCATCGTAACCAGTGGAATCCAACAATATGCGCTGAACCTCCGTCCGAGTCGCCGTTGACCCGCTGTAGTCACTCAATGATGCCTAGAAAGCTGTTGTCAACTGCTGATGGGCACCGATAATTCGAGATTTTTCGCTCTACTCTAAAATGGGCGAACCGCCCCTCATTGGATTCGTCTCGACGAGACATCTCCAAGAATACCAGGCGGGTCTCGATCCGCCGCCCCGTGAACCCGGACGACCAACAAACGTGCCCCCACCGTAGCCACGACTCTCTCTAATAGCCGCGATTTTAGTACCGTTTTTACTCCTGCCGCCCTAGTGGCGATATCACCCCTCATTTAAATCGCTGTTGGACAGTGAGTCCAACGATACCTGGCGGGCGTCTCTCCGCCCAACCGTTAACGCAGGAGAGCCTGCTAAAGCTCCCCCATACTAATACATAGAGGAACCCGTAAGTGGGGTCCGACCCGCTTTTACGTCTACCCCCCTTGTGTTTGGTATCAATCGACCCCGTTTTCCGTCCTGGGACCGAATTTGGCCCCAGCCCCTTGAAAATCTTCCCGGATTACCCTTGTCCCGCTACCCTTCCCACACCCGCCTCGTGTCCTCGCTGTCCTTTCGCTTTTGTCCTCGTTCTCTCTCTAACCGATCTCTCTAACTTTCTGTCGCTCAGGACGCCAACATGTCTTGTACAAAATGTGTGTAGTGTATGTGTCTGTGTATGTGTGTCAGTATAAGGATATATATGTATATATATATATAACTATGTATTTGAGGACGCCCAAAAAACGGACGAACAAGGACACCACGTACTAAACGACGTTAAATTGCAGAGTTTTACGGACGGACAAGACACGAACGGATAGGACGAACGGGGGGCGACTTTAGGGTCCTACCGCGGACCCTAGAGACCCTGGAACAGAGCGCCTGACAAATTAGGAATATGTAAGGATTTACCCCGTCTCTGGTCTTGAGACGGGCACGTTCCCGCCGGTGGTTCCCCCCGGCGCGACTTCGAAGCAGACATACTCGCATGAAAATTAGAAATTAGCTTGATTTTTCTTGACGTTCTAAGCTGTCCTCGCGAGTTGGGGTCACTTCTAAATTCAATTTAGCTTAATTAGGAGGGCGGTAAGTCTAAGATCACAAAGGCCGAGTCGATGTTTGCCGACTCGGGATGGGCTGGGAAGAGCAAATAGTCCAAAATTCGAGCAGATTGTCAAGCTAATTGGGGCTGAAGAAGGAAATTGCGTGACCCAAAAGTATTTGTAATAGTTTAAGTTAAGCTGGGACCGGAAACAGTTCAAATTTTGTTAGTTTAGGATCTGATTTCGCTGGACATCCGGCGATAAGGACGGGAAATAGGGACTTCAAAATTTGCTTTTCTTGGGAAAATTTGGACAAAAAATCACAGATGGTCAACTTCCGAGTAGTCGGAAGATTCAAACTTAAAGTCGGCCAATTTAGTTGAAGCCGACTCTCTTTAAGGACATCGACGGTTTACGGTAGCCGTCAAGATTCAAATTTCCGGAACTGTCCCCAATTGGACACTGGACAGAAAGCCCAAAAAAGTGGGCGTCAAGAAGTCGCCAACGATTGGACGGCGGCAAAATCGCCATCGTAACATACAGGCAGAAATTTCGAGGTTACGACCAACGCGTCGAATCTTGGAATCAGTTTGACTTCGGCAACGCGGAGTTCGGTCGACTCTACTGACCGGCTCCGACGCAGGACTTTTACGTGTTAATCGTTCGTTGTTTTCACTTGCTCGGTGGCTTTTCGTTTCTTCGCTTTTCGCTTCATATGGGATCGATCGTGAAAGATTTCCGCGCAGGTATACACCTCGCGAAGGGGGTTCAGCTAGTGCTGCCCCAAGGGTCAAAGAATGTAAGTACGAGAAAGGATCGGCGTATGCAGGGGTCTAATTTCCCTGCTGTGTGAACTGTAACAGGCCGTTCGTCTAGGTACCCAGTGAATGTAGCGTGTCCCCTTTATGCAAACAGACTCATTACCTTTTGGAGTTCAACCCTTGAGTTCCGATGAAGTGCTACACACAGACCCCACTTAGAATACATATCTAGGATCGAATTCCGAAGTGGAAGTGCGAGGCGACTTAGGGTACGTAGGTACCGAGCATGAGGAAGATTCACCAGTCAAGTCGAAGTCAGTCTGATTCCCCGTGGTCTTAGGTAAGGCACAACAAATTGGACGCCTCTCGTCCAAGTTTTACATGATTTGCTACTCTTGAGTTAGGACCAACGAATTTTCCTGAGCCGACCACGGTAAAATTTCTGGAACGTGCATGCCACGGGAATTAGGGAATTGTTGAATGGATTTGCTCTTATGGTTTCCAAATTTGCCGCTTAGTTGAACGTTCAATGCTCATGCCGTGTTTGAGCTTGGACAGAACCGCAGATTAGGGACGGAGGACTAGCCTCCGTCGGGCTTTAGTAAGCCCTTAAAATTTCGTCTCGTTCTTTGAGTTAGGAAAATTTGGGATTACAAAAGACATATCAAATTCTAGGTGTTACCACTTGAGTTTAAGGTGTTTGATGTCTAGGGATCGTCTCGATTTATATCGTTTGACTCTAACATTAGGGCACTTCTGTAAGTATCGCATTGGAGTACGAGTTTCTCCGTGACGACTGACCGGATTAACTTTAAACATCCCTCGAGACCCCGCTTTATTCCAAAAACGAGCTGGAGGAGCCAACCCCAAGCCGAACAAAATTTAGCCGACCTCGACCTGGGACGATGACGCTTCGTTTTGTGGTAATACACAAGTTTTGGACCCAAATAAGAACGCGATCAAAACAACTACATTTACTAGTGTTCACCATAGCGCTACGCAATGGTCTTCTCTCGAGACCATCGTCAAATAA
The DNA here is from genome assembly GCA_030248225.1 of Trileptium ribeirensis. Classification (NCBI taxonomy): domain Eukaryota; kingdom Metazoa; phylum Nematoda; class Enoplea; order Enoplida; family Thoracostomopsidae; genus Trileptium; species Trileptium ribeirensis. The sequence goes on from JASANE010002251.1 coordinate 12,925, forward strand.
GGATTAGAATCAAGGCTTGCCCCTGAGCCATTCCTAGAAACCGCCGTTGCGGGCGAAACACATTATGTCCCCGCCTTCAAACAAAATTTTAGGACTTTCTAAAAATAAAGAAAACTTACCTCCTCGCCCGGGCCATTTCGGCCCCAAACTGGGCAAGTGCAAAACCCCTTTTTCTTTTTGGAGCGAGTTGATCGCTGAGTTTAACCAGGTTTCACTATTTATCATGAGTGCCCGTTAGGATATGTACTGTGTATGCCCAGTTTCACTTTTCTCTAGTTTCATTGTCAGCCAGTTATATTTTCCCGTACTGTGAATTGATCCTGCACGGAGAATTTAAGTCCGCTGCAGTTTCATCTGTCTTAACCACTCAGCCACGCAGGTATAGGAATATCGACTATTATGTCGATAATAACTCAACTGCAGTACAGTGCAGTTGAGGCACTGCATTATTGCAGTGCATGAAAGAAAAAGCACGTTAGAGAGAGGCAAAAGACAAACCACCGAAGAAGACACAAAAGACGCAAGTGCGTCCGGGCCGATCGCCCCTGCCCCGACCATCCCAAAACGGCTCTCCGACAGGAAATAGGGTCGATTTAACTTTCAACTAGGTGAGGCCCGCCCTGGAAAACTTGCTCCCACCCCAGACTCCAGCAAAGAGGCCACAGCGAAAGCACTCGCAGGTAGTCTACGAGGACGCATTATGCCACGTAGCGCCATGACCGCATTGCGTCGGCTTGAAACTACCCCGTTTTCCCTACTTTTGTTTCAGGAGCTCATCGTTCGGTCAGTCGTACCGTTAGGTAGGTAAGGTCGTCAAACACGATAGGCTGAAATTACGCATAAGTACTAACGCCAGTGTGTGCTACAAATAAACGGTTAGGCGCTCCCCGCTTTGCTCTGTGGTCGGTGTTGTCTCGAGTAGCGCTTCAATGCGGCTGTCGACTTCGCGTAGTCCGTTCCAACCGCTGTCCTTTTCCCGCGCCTGCCTAGGTACTCGTCGCCTAGAGCGACCTGCGTTTAGGAGCGATTTCTGAAGCACTCTAGGGCCCCTGCTTAGTGAGCTGCATAGCTGAGTAGTTCGCTAACATTGAGTCGAAGCAGGGATAACCGCCCCTAGTTCGCAACTTAGCGAATATCTGTACGCTCCTTCCCTGTTCCCTTCTCATGTCTCGTGCCGCCATACTGTGTTGGACCGCAGCGATCACAGCAAGATATTACTAAGCTTTTAGGAAACACTCGTCCCGACAATAAATCTTGATCTTGTAAATAAACTGTGTATTTTGACACATCGAGTGCCGCCTTGTTTTCACCGAGACGATAGGAGCGTTCTTTTCTGCTTTGTCCGCTCGGACGAGCAGGCACTGCTCGTCATGGCTTGTGGGCGAGAATGTCACAAGCACTGGCGAGCATGGCCTTCTGACGTGTCTATTTACGCTTTGTTACTGGAACGATGGAATGAAATAACTGGAGAACACAAGTAAAATTTTACTAGTTTACGACCGAAATTCAAAACTTGTCAGGAATTCTCTTGACTCAAATGAGTTAAAACTTCTACTGGTCAAGGTACCAGTGCGCTCGCGTAGAATTCACTGAAAAGAGCAGGCCACGCCATTGATAATCCGACATTAAACACTCAGGGCTCGTCGGAACCCTATGGGGGCCACATAGGTCATTGCTCTAACACGGAGCGCACCGCGATCGGAACTAGGTCAATCAACTTGAGCTTCAAATTTGTAGGGACTTCTTCATATTTTCATGAAATACTTATCTCACTAAAATAGAACTAAACAACTTCCGATGAGTCTAAGATAGGGAATAGCGGCTAGGCTCCATGACCTGCGAGCAGGTGTCGGTGCTAGCCTCCCTGGGGGACCTCAGAAATCATACCCGATACTAGACACGTGCGCAACCTTTCGGGCGGGGTCCGAACACACCCCGTGGAGCGCGCCTGCGGCCTGCTAAGCTGCGTAGCTTCTTGGGTCTGACCAAGAATAGGATTAAAATTTAGTATTCACGGTCCACCCTTGAGGTTACGATAGCCGGGGTCGTATGGGCATGGTGTTAGGAAGTTGCGCCATGCAGCTGCGTCACCGGTTATTACACTAGCATAGTGATTTGTTTCTTATAAAGGATGTTTTCAGTGCGCATTTATATATAAAATTTCTTTTCCAATATCATCTAAAGCATAGAAAATTGTAGATAAGGTGTAGAGAACATTTGGCAACAACGCTATCAGTATATAAAATATGTAGGTACAGGTACCCTATCTTGAATTTGGTTGCCAGGGTCATTTATTTTGTTTATTAGAGCACACCGACAGTCGCTTTCACTCTTAATTGATTTCAATGGTTCTGGTCTTCCTCGTGGACTTTGTGTCTTTACCGAAAATTATCATCTATTGCACCGATATTCTACTATAAATAAGGTTTTTTACGCGATTTTTATCATTATATAATCTTAATAAATTTTAGTACGCAGGAAACAGATTTAAATACTAATGTAAAGTATACGTAAATGTTTACTTGAATTTGCATCGCCGTTATATGGGTCGACCGGTGAGCACAGTCCTGCGGAAATACACTTAGGCAAAACAGTCGAACAACTTCCACCATTTTTACATGGTTTTACAGTTTCGCAAACGTCAGTAACCTGTAAACTATAAAATTCATAAAATCCTAGGATTTATAAAATATTTATAAAATTTATATAAATTTTATAAGCAATGAACCAATTATTGATTTTCTAATTTCCTAATGGATCCGGTTCTAGCTAAGGTTTTGGCGTATATACCTAATACCACTTCCGAGTTATCGGGATTAGGTTTCATTACGTGTAGACTTAAAAAATGCGAAAATCCATTAAACCGGCGATGACTGTATGACCGGCACAGACAAAGAAAAGGAATTTCCTATCAGTGAACCGTTATTTGAGGTGAATTCAATTCAAGCAAATGTAATACATAATAGAATTATCAATTTGTGACTCTCATTTAGAGCAGAGAACGGGCCGCAATTGTTGGCCCGACCCGACCCGTTGGAAATCGAGGTCGGATAATCTTGTGAAGACCTGCTCGATATAAAAGATACAAGTTATATAAAGATAAAAACGCATATATGAAACGAGTTCCACAAAAAAATTATTAAAATTAACCCATCTATCATCGAACAGTGTACTAATATTTCGGTATTTCACTGAGGTGAGAACGAACTGTATTATCTCGCCCGAACCGGCGCGTTGGAAATCGAGGTGATCCGGCTTGAGTTTACAACATATATTTATAACATATATTGCCGGCCTGTTTGCAGTCGAGTGTCGGTGCGCCACGGCCTGGCTGGGGCAAGGTCGAGCCGCGGGCCGAAATTGTCGTCTCTACTCCAATTGAAATAAACTGAACATAACAAAACAAGGTCCAATCGTAAAGGCGTGTTCACATGCTCAAACTTTTTGCTCAAATTTTTATAAAGGAAAATTGGGATATTTCGAAATTTGAGCTCAAACTTTTTCAGGTAATACATCTCGTCCATAATTGGCTACAGGAATATTCTAGCAAAGTTTCAACAGTGTTCACACGTTCAAACTTAGAAAAAAATGCAAAGAAGATGCTTTCAAATTTTGATCAAAATTTGAGCTCGAATTTTGATCAAAATCTGACCAAAAATTTTGAGCGTGTGAACACGCCTTAAGTGTATTTATACATGTCGCGATGTTTATTAATTCCAACAGGTAGCTAAAAATTGTTACAAAATCAAAATTCACAGGATCAAAATTTTAAATGCAGCAACACTTATATATTTGTAGCGGTTTGGAAGCGGTGCAAAATTTAATCACAACTTTATTATAACACATGTCACGTTTAAAACTTTAACGCTTACAGTTGCTCGACAACTACTAAATCGACTGATCATGAAAAGATAATTATATTCTTTGTGTTTTTATACCTAAGCGAGATGTGTTTTAAGTGCAAAACTAATGTTTCCAGCTGAAACTGCTCAGATTATACCCAATATAGTATATATTATAGTGCTACTGCAAAACATTAAGCTATAGATAAGTTGATTGCACTTTAGAGTCATTTGAGAATTTAAACATTCTTTTCAACCTACGCAAGAACGGTGTTTACAAGTGCTTATTTCACAATTGCGTCCACTATAACCGTACCGACACTTGCATTGGTAATTTTCGTCAAAGCTGTTGCTAATACAAATTTAAACATTCTTTTCAACTTACGCAAGAACGGTCTTTACAAGTGCTTATTTCACAATTGCGTCCACTATAACCGTACCGACACTTGCATTGGTAATTTTCGTCAAAGCTGTTGCTAATACAAATTTAAACATTCTTTTCAACTTACGCAAGAACGGTCTTTTCAAGTGCTTATTTCACAATTGCGTCAACTATAACCATACCGAAACTTTCATTGGTAATTTTCGTCAAAGCTGTTGCTAATACAAATTTAAACATTCTTTTCAACTTACGCAAGAACGGTCTTTGCAAGTGCTTATTTCACAATTGCGTCCACTATAACCGTACCGACACTTGCATTGGTAATTTTCGTCAAAGCTGTTGCTAATACAAATTTAAACATTCTTTTCAACTTACGCAAGAACGGTCTTTACAAGTGCTTATTTCACAATTGCGTCCACTATAACCGTACCGACACTTGCATTGGTAATTTTCGTCAAAGCTGTTGCTAATACAAATTTAAACATTCTTTTCAACTTACGCAAGAACGGTCTTTACAAGTGCTTATTTCACAATTGCGTCCACTATAACCGTACCGACACTTGCATTGGTAATTTTCGTCAAAGCTGTTGCTAATACAAATTTAAACATTCTTTTCAACTTACGCAAGAACGGTCTTTACAAGTGCTTATTTCACAATTGCGTCCACTATAACCGTACCGACACTTGCATTGGTAATTTTCGTCAAAGCTGTTGCTAATACAAATTTAAACATTCTTTTCAACTTACGCAAGAACGGTCTTTACAAGTGCTTATTTCACAATTGCGTCCACTATAACCGTACCGACACTTGCATTGGTAATTTTCGTCAAAGCTGTTGCTAATACAAATTTAAACATTCTTTTCAACTTACGCAAGAACGGTCTTTACAAGTGCTTATTTCACAATTGCGTCCACTATAACCGTACCGACACTTGCATTGGTAATTTTCGTCAAAGCTGTTGCTAATACAAATTTAAACATTCTTTTCAACTTACGCAAGAACGGTCTTTACAAGTGCTTATTTCACAATTGCGTCCACTATAACCGTACCGACACTTGCATTGGTAATTTTCGTCAAAGCTGTTGCTAATACAAATTTAAACATTCTTTTCAACTTACGCAAGAACGGTCTTTACAAGTGCTTATTTCACAATTGCGTCCACTATAACCGTACCGACACTTGCATTGGTAATTTTCGTCAAAGCTGTTGCTAATACAAATTTAAACATTCTTTTCAACTTACGCAAGAACGGTCTTTACAAGTGCTTATTTCACAATTGCGTCCACTATAACCGTACCGACACTTGCATTGGTAATTTTCGTCAAAGCTGTTGCTAATACAAATTTAAACATTCTTTTCAACTTACGCAAGAACGGTCTTTACAAGTGCTTATTTCACAATTGCGTCCACTATAACCGTACCGACACTTGCATTGGTAATTTTCGTCAAAGCTGTTGCTAATACAAATTTAAACATTCTTTTCAACTTACGCAAGAACGGTCTTTTCAAGTGCTTATTTCACAATTGCGTCCACTATAACCGTACCGACACTTGCATTGGTAATTTTCGTCAAAGCTGTTGCTAATACAAATTTAAACATTCTTTTCAACTTACGCAAGAACGGTCTTTACAAGTGCTTATTTCACAATTGCGTCCACTATAACCGTACCGACACTTGCATTGGTAATTTTCGTCAAAGCTGTTGCTAATACAAATTTAAACATTCTTTTCAACTTACGCAAGAACGGTCTTTACAAGTGCTTATTTCACAATTGCGTCCACTATAACCGTACCTACACTTGCATTGGTAATTTTCGTCAAAGCTGTTGCTAATACAAATTTAAACATTCTTTTCAACTTACGCAAGAACGGTCTTTACAAGTGCTTATTTCACAATTGCGTCCACTATAACCGTACCGACACTTGCATTGGTAATTTTCGTCAAAGCTGTTGCTAATACAAATTTAAACATTCTTTTCAACTTACGCAAGAACGGTCTTTACAAGTGCTTATTTCACAATTGCGTCCACTATAACCGTACCGACACTTGCATTGGTAATTTTCGTCAAAGCTGTTGCTAATACAAATTTAAACATTCTTTTCAACTTACGCAAGAACGGTCTTTACAAGTGCTTATTTCACAATTGCGTCCACTATAACCGTACCGACACTTGCATTGGTAATTTTCGTCAAAGCTGTTGCTAATACAAATTTAAACATTCTTTTCAACTTACGCAAGAACGGTCTTTACAAGTGCTTATTTCACAATTGCGTCCACTATAACCGTACCGACACTTGCATTGGTAATTTTCGTCAAAGCTGTTGCTAATACAAATTCCGCCGATGCCACATGGATCGCTAAGGCACGGATTAACGTGTGTTTCGCATTTCGAACAGAGGGCACAGTTTGGTGTTGTGACATGTTGTGTTGTAGGTGATGTCGGTACGTTAGTTGACGTTACACCAGTGCCGGTTCCCGTTGGCGGCAATGTCTCGATAACAGTGGTTGATTCACCAGTGCCGGTTCCCGTTGGCGGCAATGTCTCGATAACAGTGGTTGATTTGCCAGTACCTCCCCCAGCGAACAGACCCCACCCCCCCCCCCGGTTCCCGTTGGCGGCAATGTCTCGATGACAGTGGTTGATTCACCAGTTCCGGGCCCCGTTGGCGGCAATGTCTCGATAACAGTGGTTGATTCACCAGTGCCTGTTCCCGTTGGAGGCAGTTCTCGTGACAGCGTTATCCACCATCCGGTTGCCATTACGGCAATGTCTCGATGACAGTGGTTGATTCACCAGTACCGGTTCCCGTTGGCGGCAATGTCTCGATGACAGTGGTTGATGCGCCAGTACCGGTTCCCGTTGGCGGCAATGTCTCGATAACAGTGGTTGATTCACCAGTGCCGGTTCCCGTTGGCGGCAATGTCTCTAGTGATTCACCATGCCGGTTCCCGTTGGCATTCTCATAACGTCTTCCCCGACCGTCCCGGCGGCAACTTCACCAGTACCGGTTCCTGTTGGCGGTAATGTCTCGATAACAGTGGTTGATTCACCAGTGCCGGTTCCCGTTGGCGGCAATGTCTCGATAACAGTGGTTGATTCACCAGTACCGGTTCCCGTTGGCGGCAATGTCTCGATAACAGTGGTTGATTCACCAGTGCCGGTTCCCGTTGGCGGCAATGTCTCGATGACAGTGGTTGATTCACCAGTACCGGTCCCCGTTGGCGGCAATGTCTCGATAACAGTGGTTGATTCACCAGTGCCGGTTCCCGTTGGCGGCAGGTACAGTGGTTGATTCACCAGTGCCGGTTCCCGTTGGAGGCAATGTCTCGATGACAGTGGTTGATTCACCAGTACCGGTTCCCGTTGGCGGCAATGTCTCGATGACAGTGGTTGATTCGCCAGTACCGGTTCCCGTTGGCGGCAATGTCTCGATAACAGTGGTTGATTCACCAGTACAGGTCCCCGTTGGCGGCAATGCTAAGGATAACAGTGGTTGATACACCAGTGCGGTTCTCGTTGGCGGCAATTTCGAAAACAGTGGTTGATTCACCTGTGCCGGTTCCCGTTGGAGGCAATGTCTCTTTTACAGTTGTTGATTCACCAGTACCTGTTCCCGTTGGCGGCAATATCAATCATGGTTGTTCCCTGTGCCGGTTCCCGTCGGCGGCTATGTCTCGATAACGGTGATTTGATCCCTGTCCCTGTTCCCGTTGGAGGCAATGTCTGATGACACTGGTTGATCCACCAGTACCGGTTCCCGTTGGCGGCAATGTGTCGATAACAGTGGTTGATTCACCAGTGCCGGTTCCCGTTGGCGGTAATGTCTCGATAACAGTAGTTAATTCACCAGTCCGTTATCGTTGGCGGCAATGTCTGGTGGGCGGTCATTGATCCACCAGTACCGGTTCCCGTTGGCGGCAATGTCTGGGGACCATCGTCATCCACAGTGCCGGTTCCCGTGGCGGCAAGCACAGTAGTTGATTCAGCAGTACCGGTTCCCGTTGGCGGCAATGTCTCAATAACAGTAGTTGATTCACCAGTACCGGTTCCCGTTGGCGGCAATGTCTCGATAACAGTGGTTGATTCACCAGTGCCGGTTCCGGTTGGCGGTAGTGTCTCGATGACAGCAGTTGATCCACCAGTACCGGTTCCCGTTGGCGGCAATGTCTCGTTCATGGTTGATTCACCAGTGCCGGTTCCCGTCGGCGGCAATGTCTCGATGACAGTGGTTGATTCACCAGTGCCGGTTCCCGTTGGCGGCAATGTCTCGATGACAGTGGTTGATTCACCAGTACCGGTTCCCGTTGGCGGCAATGTCTCGATAACAGTGGTTGATTCACCAGTACCGGTTCCCGTTGGCGGTAATGTCTCGATAACTGTGCTTGATTCAACAGTGCCGGTTCCCGTTGGCGGCAATGTCTCTATGACAGTGGTTGATTCACCAGTGCCGGTTCCCGTTGGCGGCAATGTCTCGATGACAGTGGTTGATTCACCAGTGCCGGTTCCCGTTGGCGGCAATGTCTCGATGACAGTGGTTGATTCACGGTACCCGTTCATTTTCAGCGGCAATGTTTCGATAACGAGTAGTTGACTCACCAGTGCCGGTTCCCGTTGGCGGCAATGTCTCGATGACAGTGGTTGATTCACCAGTGCCGGTTCCCGTTGGCGGTAATGTCTCAATAACAGTAGTCGATTCACCGGTACCGGTTCCCGTTGGCGGCAGTGTCTCTATTACAGTGGTTGACTCACCAGTGCCGGTTCCCGTTGGTGGCAATGTCTCGATGACAGTGGTTGATTCACCAGTGCCGGTTCCCGTTGGCCGCAATGTCTCGATGACAGTGGTTGATTCACCGGTATCCATCCCGTTCGCGGCAATGTCTCAATGACAGTAGTTGATTCACCAGTACCGGTTCCCGTTGGCGGCAATGTCTTGATAACAGTGGTTGATTCACCAGTGCCGGTTCTCGTTGGCGGCAATGTAGATGACGTAGTTGATCCACCAGTACCGGTTCCCGTTGGTGGCAATGTCTCAATAACAGTAGTTGATTCACCAGTGCCGGTTCCCGTTGGCGGCAATGTCTCGATAACAGTGGTTGATTCACCAGTGCCGGTTCCCGTTGGCGGCAATGTCTCGATAACAGTGGTTGATTCACCAGTACCGGTTCCCGTTGGCGGCAATGTCTCGATGACAGTGGTTGATTCACCAGTACCGGTTCCCGTTGGCGGCAATGTCTCGATAACAGTGGTTGATTCACCAGTGCCGGTTCCCGTTGGCGGTAATGTCTCAATAACAGTAGTTGATTAACCAGTACCGGTTCCCGTTGGCGGCAATGTCTCGATAACAGTGGTTGATACACCAGTGCCTGTTCCCGTTGGCGGAAATGTCTCAATAACAGTAGTTGATTCACCAGTACCGGTTCCCGTTGGCGGCAATGTCTCGATAACAGTGGTTGATTCACCAGTGCCGGTTCCCGTTGGCGGTAATGTCTCAATAACAGTAGTTGATTCACCAGTACCGGTCCCCGTTGGCGGCAATGTCTCGATAACAGTGGTTGATTCACCAGTACCGGTTCCCGTTGGCGGCAATGTCTCGATGACAGTGGTTGATCCACCAGTACCGGTTCCCGTTGGCGGCAATGTGTCGATAACAGTGGTTGATTCACCAGTGCCGGTTCCCGTTGGCGGCAATGTCTCGATAACAGTGGTTGATTCACCAGTACCGGTTCCCGTTGGTGGCAATGTCTCAATAACAGTAGTTGATTCACCAGTGCCGGTTCCCGTTGGCGGCAATGTCTCGATAACAGTGGTTGATTCACCAGTGCCGGTTCCCGTTGGCGGCAATGTCTCGATTACAGTGGTTGATTCGCCAGTACCGGTTCCCGTTGGCGGCAATGTCTCGATAACAGTGGTTGATTCACCAGTGCCGGTTCCTGTTGGCGGTAATGTCTCAATAACAGTAGTTGATTCACCAGTACCGGTTCCCGTTGGCGGCAATGTCTCGATAACAGTGGTTGATTCACCAGTGCCGGTTCCCGTTGGCGGCAATGTCTCGATAACAGTGGTTGATTCACCAGTACCGGTTCCCGTTGGTGGCAATGTCTCAATAACAGTAGTTGATACAGCCGTTGCCGGTTTCCTGTTGGCAATGTCTCAATAACAGTAGTTGATTCATCAGTGCCGGTTCCCGTCGGCGGCAATGTCTCGATAACAGTGGTTGATTCACCAGTACCGGTTCCCGTTGGAGGCACTGTCTCGATGACAGTGGTTGATAACCCATGTACCGGTTCCCGTTGGCGGCAATGTGTCGATAACAGTGGTTGATTCACCAGTGCCGGTTCCCGTTGACGGTACTGTCTCAGTAGACAGTGGTTGATTCACCAGTGCCGGTTCCCGTTGGCGTTACTGTTTCAATAACAGTAGTTGATTCACCAGTACCGGTTCTCGTTGGCGGCAATGTCTCGATGACAGTAGTTGATCCACCAGTACCGGTTCCCGTTGGCGGCAATGTCTCGATAACAGTGGTTGATTCACCAGTTCCGGTTCCGGTTGGCGGTAATGTCTCAATAACAGTAGTTGATTCACCAGACCGGTTCCCGTTGGCGGTAATGTTTCAAGAACAGTGGTAGATTCACCAGTACCGGTTCCCGTTGGCGGCAATGTTTTCGGTGTCAGTGGTTGATCAGGCAGGGTTGCCGGTAATAATCCATTGGCGGAAGTGTGTCGATATCCGTGGTTGATTACCGGTGCGGTTCCCGTTGGCGGCAATGTCGATAACAGTGGTTGATTCACCAGTACCGGTTCCCGTTGGTGGCAATGTCTCAATTACAGTAGTTGATTCACCAGTGCCGGTTCCCGTCGGCGGCAATGTCTCGATAACAGTGGTTGATTCACCAGTGCCGGTTCCCGTTGGCGGTAATGTCTCAATAACAGTAGTCGATTCACCAGTACCGGTCCACGTTGGCGGCAATGTCTCGATAACAGTGGTTGATTCACCAGTACCGGTTCCCGTTGGCGGCAATGTCTCGATAACAGTAGTTGATTCACCAGTACCGGTTCCCGTTGGCGGCAATGTCTCGATAACAGTGGTTGATTCACCAGTGCCGGTTCCCGTTGGCGGTAATGTCTCAATAACAGTAGTCGATTCACCAGTACCGGTCCACGTTGGCGGCAATGTCTCGATAACAGTGGTTGATTCACCAGTGCCGGTTCCCGTTGGCGGCAATGTCTCGATAACAGTGGTTGATTCACCAGTGCCGGTTCCGTTGCGTCAATGTCTAATAACAGTGGTTGATTACCAGTACCAGGTTCCCGTTGGAGGCAATGTCTAATAGCAGTGGTGGTCCACCAGTACCGGTTCCCGTCGGCGGCAATGTCTCGATGACAGTGGTTGATTCACCAGTACCGGTTCCCGTTGGCGGCAATGTCTCGATAACAGTGGTTGATTCACCAGTGCCGGTTCTCGTTGGCGGCAATGTCTCGATGACAGTAGTTGATTCACCAGTACCGGTTCCCGTTGGCGGCAATGTCTCTATGACAGTGGTTGATTCACCAGTGCCGGTTCCCGTCGGCGGCAATGTCTCGATGACAGTGGTTGATTCACCAGTGCCGGTTCCCGTTGGCGGCATTGTCTCGATTACAGTGGTTGATACACCACGATTACCGGTCCCCGTTGGCGGCAATGTTGATAACAGTTGTTGATTTACCAGTTCCGGTTCCCGTTGGCGGCAATGTCCTCGATTACAGTGGTTGATCGCCACCAGTACCGGTTTCCGTTGGCGGCAGTGTGTCGATGACAGTGGTTGATTCACCAGTGCCGGTTTCCCATTGGAGGCAATGTCTCGATAACAGTGGTTGATTCACCAGTACCGGTTCCCGTTGGTGGCAATGTCTCAATGACAGTGGTTGATTCACCAGTGCCGGTTCCCGTCGGTGGCAATGTCTAGATACAGTCGTTGATTCACCACCGCCCGTTGGCGGTAATGTCTCGATGACAGTGGTCGATTCGCCAGTATCGGTCCCCGTTGGCGGCAATGTCTCGATAACAGTGGTTGATTCACCAGTGCCCGTTCCCGTTGGCGGCAATGTCTCGATGACCAGTGGTTGATCCACCAGTACCGGTTGCCGTTGGCGGCAATGTGTCGATAACAGTGGTTGATTCACATGCCGGTTCCGGTTGGCGGTAATGTCTCAAGAAGCGCAGTTTAGCTGAGTCACTGCAGTCGACTCGGTGTCAGCCGTTGGCGGCAATGTCTGGGTAACAGTTCCGGTGATTAACCCATGACCAAGTTCTTCCGTTGGCGGTAGTGTCTCGATGACGTCGCTGATCCACCTGTACCGGTTCCCGTTGCGGCAATGTTGATAACAGTGGTTTCCGTCGGTTCCGGTTGGCGTTACTGTTTCAATAACAGTAGTTGATTCACCAGTACCGGTTCCCGTTGGCGGCAATGTCTCGATGACAGTGGTTGAATCACTAGTGCCGGTTCCCGTTGGCGGCAATGTCTCGATAACAGTGGTTGATTCACCAGTACCTGTCGCAGTAGATGTTTCGCCGGTTCCTGTTGGCGATAATGTTTCAAGAATGGTGGTAGTTTCAGCTGTGTCCGTTGGTGTCGTCTCGGTGTCAGTTGTTGATCTGGGCGTTCCTGTAATAATCCATGAAGTTTCTTCCGTGGGTTTTTCGCTTCCCGTACCTGTCGCAGTAGACGTTTCGTCGGTTCCCGTTGGCGTTACTGTTTCAATAACAGTAGTTGATTCACCAGCAATACGTAACTGAACGAAGTAGAT
>JASANE010002252.1:0-28708 GCA_030248225.1 Trileptium ribeirensis
TACAAAATAAGAGAAGATTTAACGTTTCATTAAATATTGGCAAAATCCATAAATTACCAATGCAGCTATTTATAGTGTTTGAAAAATTTATATTTTACAACATTTACAGTACCAATTGCTGTAGTTGCCCATTGGATACTTCTTGTGCGATATTACGGTCAGTAATAAAACTATATTTTTCACGAATCGTTCGCTGCCAGCAAACACTTAATGAAAAATTAACGGCAGTTCAATTGCCATATTCGCTACAAGTGCGCAAAAAATTTTTGCTTGTTTCTGACCGTGGCTGTTCATGTAGCTACTTTTGATTATTTTTATATCAGTAATGAATATAATATCATTTTTAACTTAAAAACACCGTATTCTTCCCTAAAATAATCCCATTGCGGTCAATGTATGGTTACATTATAAGTTTCGGGCTTTGTTACGAAATAAGGTTATTTTAGATAGAGAAGGCATATTGCCGGTTGGCCTTTCCAGAGGCTAAGAATAGACATCAACTCGATAAAAATAGCTTTAATCAACATGGTTCCTCAACTTTTAAAGATGATCATTTCCGTATAATATTCTATTGTGTTAAAAAAATACGCGTCATTTCGGAAACACTCTCTTAGTAAATTATATTTCTTGCCTACAAATTACATTATTCATGTTGCCATTCAGCGACTTTACATACATGAGATAACCCATAAATTGAGCAAAATCATCGCAAAATATGGTCTCAGCGTAGCGTCTACTTAATAATTTCCTACTGCAACTATTTAATTAATTACTAATACTGGCTTATTCCGCGGACCCTCGCTGACCGTTGAGAAGGGCATTAGCTCCGGAAGCCCTCAGAGGTCCAGAATTCAAAGGAGCTCGAATCGGGGACCGGATTACACGAGGGAAGCCGAAAAGTTAGTTGAGGGCCGCCCGGTATGGAGAAGCCACGAATTATACCAGAATTTTAATTAAAAAACAGCGTTATTTCACTAAAAATTATGATCAGTGTATGACAATAAATAAGATTAGGATTTCTTAAGACATGGTTAGGGAAATAGTTGAAACGCTAATCAAAAAAGCGAAGATAATCTACACCTGAACACATAAAATGTGATTTAGCGCAAAATATTTACCATTATATTCTAATAATAACCGTTTAGTATTGCAGCAATATCATTATCTACGTTAACAATGGCACTGGCCTGCTGAACCAAGTCATCTATAAGTGCCTAAGGGTACAAAAATGGTAAAATTTCGTGCTTTGTAACTGTTCATGTTTTCATTTCTACGAGAAAGAATTTAGTATATAGAAATAAACGAAATACAAACCTTTCGCTCTTCAACGACCTTTTTCTCCATCATAGCTTGAAATCGTGGGTCACTAGGGTCCAACGCGTAGCCAAAATATTCCTGAAATATATCAAAATCACAAAAACCGACACAATGCATAATCGCGTTTTATGGATAGATCAACAAATGAATAGCTTTTATATAGCCAATTCCTAGCAATCAACATACATGATGGAACTCGTAGGATTCTGTTGTGATCGCTATCATGTACACGTGTTTCGACAATATCGGCGGTTACAAAACAAATATAAAACTCATACAGTACAAAATAACAGCTTATAATCCCTGACAGAGATGACTGCCGCGTATGTAACGAACACACTTCGGGTGAAGATAAAACACTTCTTGACAACACAAAATTTTGGACGCATTTGGAACAAGTTCCCAACAATGTTAGATAGATAGATAATAATAAGCAATAGTAAGAGGGCAAAAACAAAGGTGTGTAGACTCTTATAGTGGTCTTTTACACTGCCCCCTTCCAATTTTAAATTTCTTGTATTTGCATTTTAATACTTATCTGTATTTTTGCTGACATATAATATTTAACTATACTTATCCATCGAGTTGTTCAAATCTTTTCGTGTCTTTTATAAACCTTATAATTTTTTTGTAATCTGGTACTACTGTATCCATTGTTGCCTTTCCATATATTATCGCCCTCTGTGTATTGTAATTGGTACATCTAAGCAAGTAGTGTTCCACTGTCTCTGTTTCCAATTTGCAGACTGGACATACATCTGTATCTGACAAACCTATTCTGAATAGGTGCTTGTTTAACAAGCAATGTCCTGTCAAGATTTGTATTAATAACCTGGTTCTTTCTTTATTTGATATGCTTAGGTATCTTGTTAGCTTTTTGTTTACCTGAGGCAAATATATCTTTGTGTTTTTGCATGTTAAACAACTATCCCATCTGTTTTTGAATTCTTCATTGCACCAGTTATCTATTTTGTATTTCAGATGTCCATATGAGACTGGTAAAGCTGGTTCTACACCTATTAAAGCGGTCTGTGCTCCTGTACGAGCTAGTTCGTCTGCCATATCGTTTCCATAATTCCCACTGTGGCCTTTAATCCATTGCAAGATTACTTCATTATTTTCAGCAAGTCGTTTTAGATTTCCAATGCAAGCTTGTACCACTTTTGAATTTATCCAGTGATTGTTAATTGATTTTAGTGCTGATTGACTATCTGAGTAAAACACTATTTTCTTTCGTTTGACTCCTCTACCCCTAAGGTAATTCGTTGCTTCATCTATTGCATTCACTTCTGCTTGAAAGACTGTAGCCAGTCTACCTAGAGATATGTGTCTGTGGGCTTTATTTTCAATGTAAAAGCCTGCGCCTGTGCCTTTATTCATTGTAGATATCATGTCTTGTTTAGATCCATCTGTGTAACATGCTATATCTACATCTTTGTGAGTGTTTCTGTTATTACCTGTTATAGTGAGCCAGTTAATTTTATTGTTAAATTGTTTAACAATCAAGTCAATAGGCATATTTATCATTGGTATTCTTTCTTTGGCAACCTTAGTTATATCTATTGATTCTTTTGGTTCATCTACCCATAAGCCGTAGCTCTTCAGTCTTACATAGTTTAATAGTGCTTCTTTGAAAATTACTATATCTAGTGGTGGTATATTATGTATTACCTCCAGTGCCGCTGTTGGAGTTGACTTCATAGCGCTAGATGCACCGACAAGTATTATTCGTTGTACACTGTTGAGCAGTTTTAATGATTTGTTAATCATTGCTCTATGCCACCATATTACGCAACCATATAACAATTTTGGTTGAATAACAACTTTATATAGCCATAAGATCGTATTTGCCCCAACAATGGTAGAATTATTATTTTTATTTACACGTTTGACTAAATGTCGAACTATAACAATTTAATGGTTTCAACAATTTACTTCGCAGTTTTACAGCACAAATTGTGTGCCTAGCTCAAACATATAGCAATAATTTGATTCTTTTACTATTATAAGAGTTGAATTCAAGCAGAATTCACAAGCTCCGACTAACAAAATAATTTTGATTTAAAACTCATTGGACAAACACAAAAATAACACACTTTGTGCAGCGATAACGATACACTGTATTGTATTTTCACGCGTACAAACTCCAGTGATTCAATATCGCGTCAACTTACAATAACAAAAAATTATAGACATAATCTTTACCGACTTAAACTTCGCGAATATTTTTCATTGTTGCCAAATCTTTGAACTTGAACCTCTTGATCAAATAAGTCTTGATATGGTTATTGTAAATTTAAAAAATTCCATGCAATACTTAAGTGTGTTCATTTTTTAGAATCTGATAAACATGTTTATTCATTTTTATTGGATTTATTATTAATTTTAATGTTTACCGGCTAGCTAAAACCACTCATGTCAACTTTTTAATAACCCAAAACTCCCAGTGGAGCATGCAATGTTTGACACAACCTATATGTCTGCTCCGCATTAAACCGTGCCGATGCCTAAGAATACCAGTGTCTATTTACGACAGAAAATGTGTTTATAGCAGTATCGAGCATATAGATCACAGTTGCTTATCAACAGATAAAGATTTGCACACACCACCTGACGAAGATATTGATGATATATACTTTCACAACTGCAAAATATAACTTGGACGCAAAATTGGACGATTCCACATTAGATATGTACGCTAAGCCAATAACACAAATACAGTACTCACCAGAAATAAGTGTCACCTTTCGAACGAACATCCATCAATATTTCGCACACGTCTCGAACAAAGTTTCGGATTTATCGAACAAACTTCGAGCGAAGACAGAACGATCAGCAATCATTTCTGGCGACTACTGTACTCACTCCCAACATTATTAACCATAAACCATGGTTTACATTATACTAAAAACGATAACCATGTCATAGCCTAGAAGAAAATCATTTATCGTCCACCAGCATCTGCAGACCACTAAGGAATAAACAGTAAGCCATACACATAACCAGATAAAATTTCCAAACACTTCACAATGATCAATTTTACATTTCACGGTGCTATAAAGGATACTATGCTTGTAGCAAAAGGGTTACAAAAAATACAAAACTACAGATACAAACCTGAATTTCTTTCACTTTCATATGTTTACTTTCTTCAATTTCGCGAAGTTCAAGTTCTTTTTCACGCAATTTTTCTTTGTATTCTTTCACGATCGCCGGATATTTCATAAGATTTTCGACTACAGCCTTTTCTCTAAAATACGAAAATACAATCACGGACAGGATTAACTGCACAAACGTATGCAAAATCGCTTAAACGCGTTTGCCTACATGCGCGTTTAAACGTATTTGCATGCGTGTTCAGATAATTCTCTCCGTGACTGTAATCAGCGCAAGGCGCGACATATTAATTACTAATCATTTCTGTTCTCGGAAATACACAAAGTCGAAAATTAACAGTTAGCCGTAGCTGGTAGAGCAAGATTCTGTGAAGTATTCCAAACTACAATATTATGCGAATCACCCGAAAAAGAGAAAGCTGGCCTCTGATAGTATTACACTTTCGGTCGTCATGTCTTAAACATTAAAGATTTTAAGGGCAGTTTGACTGTTAATTTCACCATAAATTGAAAAACACACAATCACACTTATTCTCCTAGACCAAACACGCGACCATTTTCAAAATCTGATATCCACACGTTTCTAGAAAAATCGAAACGGAAAATTTGAAGAACAGCTGGTTTTACGGACAAAATGCTCAATTGACAGCTTTTAGCGCATGGCGTAAGGATCCATACAAAGCAAATTCCATTGTCTCCATCGTATTCAGCAACCCCGTGGATCCAATATATCCGTCTACGTACAAACTGAAAAATGCCAAATTTTTCTTTTACTTAAAAAATTGGACATTTTCAACAGCCTCCTATGGGGTCCTGAATGTAAAATGATACATTCGCTTCAGGCTCAAAACACTAGTATGTTCAGCTGGCTAAACAAACATGGCGAGACTCTCGTCCGGATATAATAAAAAATACACTAGCTTAGTCAAGATTTTGGAAATTTAACCTTTTCGAAATATATAAATATAAACTATTTCTCATAGCTCAAAAACAGCTACTCTTACAAAATATTGCGAACCTACAAAGTTGCAGCGTGGTCAAGGCGAAAACCGAAATGGTATTCCTTTTCTGTCATACCCATCAAAGTGTAATAATATAACAATAAAAAAGCGGAAGTATCCCTTAAAAACTAACCCCGTAGGGAGTAATGAAGTGGTTTAATTTTTGTTCTTATAGTTAAAATGCGCTAACAAAGTAATCTTGCTATTTCAAATGCGGCAGAGGGAGCCTAAGTATACCAACCTCCACCGAGATAATTTTCACTTGCCAGTTCATACCCTCTAGTACTTTTTACGCGAATAAAATTAATTAATTTTTTGTTGGAGGGTAAAAATGTCAATTTTTCAGTATTTCAGATAAAACTCAAATTTTTGAATGCATGACTGCAAATTGCAGACATTTTGTCTTCCTATGCACAATAATTGCAACCAGTATTTTATGTTTTACATATATGTGATGTTTTCTGAACAGAAATATGAATTTATAGTTCATCATCTAGGCTGGGGAACCACCAAATAAACTGAAGAAATCCCTCGTAGGTATTTTCAGTGCCTCCAGTTCCTCTCTGTGCCCACTCCCGACATCATGCTCCCCAGGTATAATTTTCCTAAAGCAACACAACTATATTATTAAAAATAAGCAATAAAAAATTAGCTATGCCACGACATTCCAGTGTTCAAAACGAAATGTTATTATCCGATAATGAAACATCGCTTGCTTCATTTCACTTAAACATGTTTTTGAGTTATGAGTTAACGACAAGTCGCTTACTGCTTTTCGTAAGCCTCTTTACGTTCCTCTTTCTCACGCAAGACGCGATCACGCGTTTCGAAGAAATCCGATTGAAAAACTGCCTGACAATAAAGCAAATTACATAAAAGCTACAATGGTGAATTACAACCACCGTAAACTTGTTTAAACATTAAATAATTGTTTACTGGCTCAGTGAACAATTATTATTTGTTCTGAAATACAGGCCGTGGGAAAATATTTCTGGTCAATGGGCGACTGTGTACTTAAAAATGACTGGTCCGTGCAATTTCTGAAATTTCCGGTCACAAATTGCACGAATGAACATAGCAAACTCCCAAACTTACGGCGGACGTCTAATCGGCCTCGCGACGTTCAACTTATGACTAATTTAATTTCAAACGTATCGAAATTTATTTCAGACGTCTACATCACTGACAGAAATTCTGGTTTTCGACGTCTCCTGCGATCGAATTTCAATGTACTTCCAGTAACCCCATTCCTCAGCTGCACCGCTCGTTGGCGGACCAACGAGGTAATTTCCACAGATAAAATGCGTAGATCGTAACATCAGAGTATATGGTCAATAGGTAGTTTCGGTTCATTGCGTAATACTATTTCACTAATCTATTCGGAATTACTGGCCAGAAAAATTGAATCCGTAAAAGCGCTTGTAGCCGCCCCTACAAAAGTGGTGTACACGTGATTAAAACCGTTCTAGCCTTGCATTACTTTATCAATGTTTTTATCAATTATCCGACAAAACAGTTTCGAACATTCGACGTTGGTTATGCCATAACTATATATTTTCGTTAATATAAAGCAAAATAAATATAAATACTGCGACACTGTTTTCTTCTGTCGACCGTTGTCCATTTAGCAGCCTATTGTCGAAGTCTAAAACAATCCACGGATTTTGTCAATATTAACAGTTTTTTGTTAGAACGGAAATTTTTGATGTCACTTCACAACTCCAGAGGGAAACCAAAATATACCTGGGGCATGACTTATAGTTATTAGGGAACGACCGAATATTCGGTATTCGGCGTAATAGTAGGTATTCAGCCGAATATTTGGCAATATTCGGCCGAATACCGAATAGTTGACTGGCCGCTGTTAGTTGAAAAATAGAGTCAAAATCTGCCCACTAGGTATCCTAATTTTACGGCCGGAGTCCTGATAATGATGCTGCAAACCGCTAAATACGTCCAGCGTGTTGCAACTTTGGCAAGACAAGATGCGTTTGAGACTCATCAATTCATTTCGCAGCCGGATCGAATGTTCTGATCACCACAGTTATGTTCTTCATCAGCCGTGCACTATCTCGCTGCCATAATAGTTGCGAAATTAATACTTTGGGGTCTAAATGCAGCAGGATTTGTTCGTTTTCTTTGACACATCGTGAATGTTTCAGAAGTGAATCGTAAATGGTGACACTCTTCATAATTCCGGCAATCAAAAAAAATCAATAAAAAACAAAATTATAACTTCAACCTAACAAACGAGAGCACAAAGCCAAAAAATTCATCGAACAAAAACTATCGCGGACTCAGCAACACAACACAAAATGACTTGTTGCATGGTGCACGTACATACAGTGGTGGATTTATAGAGTCATATATTTCTCATCATACATAGGTGTTGCGAACAACTATTCGGTATTCGGCCGAATATTCGGTATTCGGTGAAATTAGGTGTTCGGTCGTTCCCTGATAGCTATATATATACATATAGCTATACATCACGGAATAACGGGAACCGGAACCAGCAACCGGAACCGTCCATTTAAACCGGATCCCAAACCGCAACCGGAACTTGGTCTTCGAACTTCGAAATTTATATACAATAAAACAGATGAAGGAAGAAATCAAGGTATTAGTGCATTTAAAATACATTAAAAATAACTTTTACATTAAACTTAATGTATTGCGGTGGTATTATTGCCTTTCTGAAACTTTAAAGAGACTGAGGAAGCTAATAATGTTTATTTATCGATCAAATATGTCGATTTTTGGACACAGAGAGCAAAAAATGCCTTCCACTATACACCATTGCGTACACTACGTCAAATCGAATATGCTTACAAAACTTGGAGCGTAGAATACACACAATCGCTCTGTCTCCAGTCACCTTCCTTTACTACACATACGT
This sequence comes from Trileptium ribeirensis, assembly GCA_030248225.1. Lineage (NCBI taxonomy): Eukaryota > Metazoa > Nematoda > Enoplea > Enoplida > Thoracostomopsidae > Trileptium > Trileptium ribeirensis. The sequence continues at coordinate 8,334 of JASANE010002252.1, forward strand.
TTGTTACATGTTCTTCTGTAGGAAACTTGAAATTATTGGTTTATATAATTCTAAGAGAAAATAATAGATAGAAGGTAATTTTCTGACCAGTGGTCAGGGACACTGTTTAGGCTAGTGCCCGTAAGTTTTAGACAAACAGTGCCCGTAAGTTAGATGATAATGATGATAACTTTCTAATCAGAATGCTATAAATGAGACACACTGTGATACTGCTCGCACAGTTTCAATAAACACAGTTCTTTGCCAAGAAAGCAGTTTCTAGCTGCGTTGCAGATAACGTTAGTTTACTTCAATTTAGACTGATTTAAAAAGTTTACAAGCGCATTGGCGGGTTCTTGAAGCAATTTATGTTAGCCAAGCATACCCTAAGTACTTCTGCCTAAGCCATACTCTGTTACCGAGTTGGACCGGTTTAATTGAAACGTACCCCCACTGACTTCTGGATGTGTAAAATAGCTGCTACAAGCATTGATGTGGCTTTGATTTGTTAACAAACTCCTGCAGGTTATTATGAAAAATTCCAACTGAAATTATGTGCCCCTAACGATTCAAACGTCAAATTGCTTAGTTAATCTTTTCTTTTGCTTGGTTGTATTGGAGCTTGATCATTGTATAATATATATTACATATGTTTGGATCACAGATGCAGCAAAAAATGTGAAAAATTTCCAACAAACTTTTTAAACCGGAATTCCGATTCCGGTATGGTTTTTGCCCTTTGCCGGAACCACAACCGGAACACGATTTTCGCCGGAACCGGAATTCCGGTTACTCCGTGCTATATATATAGCTATATAGTACTATATAGCAGTAGTACTTTTGTTATAACTGTTTCTGTTAGAACGGTTATTTTCTCTGTCACCTTGATATACCAAGGGGGAGGATTGATCAGCGAGAAGTCAAAATTTAGAGTGGGCCCCACAAATGCTGGGGTGTCCCCTGTTGAGCAGCCAAGTAATATATGGATACGTGGACGGGCCCATATAGCAACCCCACATAAGATTACGAGTCTAAGGTTTTACAATCCTGAAGCTTATTCTAAGGTGTACAAGGCAGTGTTTGCACCGCACTCGCGCCGTTCAACATTGTTTCGACTATTATTTTTAGAAATTTATCTACAGCGATTTCCCTGCAATATATGATTCCTCTCTTGCTGGTGCAAACTCTGCAGCAGACAGATCAAAAATTTAACCTACGTTTTCAGCTTCTTGCTCTTGCATTTCTTCTTTGCTGGGCCATAGCAATCCCGGATCGACTCCAGATGCGTGGCCGTATTCACCAAAACGTCGGCGGACAGCCCACGCTTCGTTCTGCCACTTAAACCTGTAACTGTCGACAATAAAAGTAGAGCGTTGTCTTCACCGATCATTCTACTTGTCGTATTACATCATAGCTAGAAATGATGTCTAAATCTTGCATGATAATACGATACATTGCAAGTGTAATAAGCAGAGTTGCTTGTTTAAAATTATGTTTTGCCAACACGATGTAAATACATCTCGTCGTGCGGCATTTCTTTCTTAGATCCACAAAGGCGAAATTGCACCACAGCAGTAATTAAAAAGGATAGATGGATAAAACCAAATGGATAGCTATTGACTAGATCCTGGCCTATCCACTGTCTGACAGGGTGCTCCGTGATTTTTGAGCTCTCCCACGGTTTAGGCGGTTTCCCAAGGTCACGCTTCCAGGTAAATTTTGTCTTCCCTCCGGGTAAACCCCTAGCACCCCAGGTATTTTGGTATCATCCTTACAAAACTCAATAAAACTGCTTACATTTCTACTATTTATGACAAAATCCTATCTAAAGCGAAGTGTGACCTGTTGTAACACACATTTTCTGTATAACAAATATGCAACAAAAATTTCTATTTAAATTTGGTAAATGCATAAAAAGCGACAAAATGTAATTGCAGGCCCCTCAGTTGACCTCCGGGGGTCACGTTTTTACCATAGCTAACCCAGAGGAAATTTACCCAGGCATTTTCAGTTCCCCTAGGCTGAAGCCCCTAAGTAAATTTTGGTCATCATAGGCCAATAGACATGGCATAATAAATTCAGTATTTTTAGCGAATAATTCAGCCTTCGAGCATAACGAATATCAGAAATCTTTTTCTTACAAAGGTCAGATTATGATCTGCGATGAAAATGTGAAGCACTAAACAACAAAAATTTTAACGAATGCACCATATGGCCCGCGACTTCACATGTATTTTTCGGATCCAACAGATTCCAATAAAAGAAGCATATTTGGATCAAATTCAAGGCGATATATATAAAACAAATCAAGGGCAACAAAAAGAATCCATAATATAACGATGAGAATAACTTACACTTGTGTTTTACTACAGTTACGGACAAAAAGAAGCATTAGATTAGGGTTTGGCCGATTATTTGTACCCAACGATATCTGAAATACCTACATCGGTATCTCTGAAACATCAAAAATAGCGATATCGCAAACCGTATACTAACTGGAAAATCGCGAGCCAAATTTATTCGTTTTCACACATAAACAGAAACATATTGGCTTCAAGTTTCCAATTCACACCATGTGTTTCGTTACAATAACCGTGTGCGGTTTGAGTCGATACCCGCCGCATCTCATAAACCCCTTACTTCCACCTAAAACTTCTGCAGGACAGGTTCGGATGCAGGAAGAGTAATGGCTAATGTGACCAATAATATTTCACTTCTTTCAAAATCTATACTACTGGTGTCTTCTTCAATACATTTAATCCAACCGTAGCCCGCTCCATTCAAAAATTTTGCAGCTATTCTAGCTGAAAAATACAAGTAAATACTGATAACGTTAGGAATGGTGGTCCCGCAAAGGCACCATGCAGCTCCATCATCCCAATTACAACTGGGGTCATAGCAGCAAAGGAAATAAATGCTTGAACCGTTGCTGCATCTAACAGAGGTGATGCTGAGGCTGGCTGAAGAAACTATTCGTCATATCCCGTTCGCGTTGAGTGCAAAAGTACAACGGCTAGACACCCTTTGGTTAGAATTTTGTAACGATGTTCTTAAGGTATTAAATAAAAAATAAAAATCACCTAAATCTCATCGTCTGGATCCTGAATAACTAGCACTTTTGACATCGAATGGGATGCCGACATGTATGGTTTATGTTACATAGCATCATCCTACAGTTTTATCCACCTAAAAAGTGTTCTATATGTCTCAAGGAACGCACTACGTGTATGATTTCACAAATTCGCCGCTTTTGTATTATAACGTGGATTCGATGGAATACACATGACACAGCTAACTTTGAGTATATTAATTACAGCGCATTTTTTTATCAATTATCGTTTTTATTACAGGAAGTCCATGGCAATGTTCATATGGTTGTTACGCAGCATTGGAGCCATGTTTATATTTAAATCGGCAATTGGAAGCGTGGTTGTGTGTGGCGATAGAAAAAAAGCTGCAAATTTTCGAATATAAAATTTTGTTTTGAAGAATTACCGTTCCTTTGCGACGATCGTAAATGTATGAAACTTCAATGGCAGCAAGGTATCCCGCATTGCTTAGTATCGATAAAGTGATGTCCGTCGATATATTATGAACAGAGAGTCTTATCGTGTTTACTTGTAACCGTCATTAAAGACCATAAGAGGTGTTGCCGCATGCCGAATTGTATAAGCGCTTATAGAATTGCGCTTCAATCGGTATTTTTTTGAAGAAATTGTTTTATCGATATTGAACAATGTTGCTGCTATTGTTGGCTCAGTTTCGCTTAATCCAATATTTAGACGAAACATCGTTTTAGTGGGAGCTGCTCACATGTAATATTATTTTCATCCGTATGTTTTTACTGCTATTGATGTAGTTTCGTAGTGAGCTTGCATTTTTCTTTTATTCGCACGTTAGTTAAAACAACGCCTCGTATATTTTTGTGTAAGTAAAAATGGCTTCAAATGATATTTCGTTGGTAGTCAAAAGATCAATGTTTTATTAGTGGTATTCTCTATGAGCATCACTTGTCTATTATTGTGGTGAACATGCGTAGTTTATGTATCTTGACTTCTTGAGTTATTGTCCTCTACACTCGTTAGTTGTCGGAAGTTTTCCTTTTAAGTAAAGTAATTAGATCAAACGTTTGCTGGCAATAAAACATTGAGAACGCTATGGAAAATTTAAGACTGGCATTTTTTGGCAGACCTAAATCTTTCACGTGCCTAAAATCTGTGGCAAACTTCAGTGTAACTAAATTGTATACTAAAAGATAATCATGGCTCATTGTAGTTACAGCAATTCTAAATGTTGCATACCATGAAACATTGTACATATCACCAAATGCTGTTAGTTTGTTTTGCTCCTATTAGAATGGAAAATTTGCCCCTATTGTATGTTATTTGATTTGAAATTATCATGAAATTTCATATAAATAAGCAATAAAATATGGCCAAAATGAATGCAATTCGAAGTAGTATGTGTAATTAAAAATACTGAAATATATTATAAAGAAATTTTCAATTATAAGTTTCAAATGTATTTTTTTATCAAAAGATGAATTTCAACTGCGTTTTTTTTTAATTTTTTTATTTTTACACTTATGGCGACCAAAAAAAACCTTACCATTGTATGTTAAAAATTGATTTGGCGGCAGTCGTTTTACAACGCATTGTGTTTGTTTGCGCCCGTTAAACTTGTGGAAATCTCCACTTGCTCCATTTTTGAATGAATATTCTCGGGGTTCTTTATTTGAAAAAGAAAATTTAAAAGAATTCTAGAGGGTGCATAAAATTTTATAACCCTTTAAGGGATGAGTACGTAAATTAGTTATTTAAGCGAGCTATATATAGTTTCCATGTTATAAGCATGACGCGGTATGAATGCGGAATGGAACTGCTGTAGCAATGCGTCAATTCAGAAGTAATTTTGTTGATGCTAACAGTTGGTATAATGAATCGAGAATATGCTCGAGTATTCATGCATTAAAGATGATTTGTTTTTGTTTAGACGACAAAAAAGGATCCCTCGCACGTATTTTGTTTTTTAGAAATGACTCAAAGTGGAAAATAAAGTTGTGCAAAGATTCGTGTTATTGCTTAATTACCTTAATGCAACATGAAACATAAACAGCTCATCAACCCTAGCAATTGCTCAACAATTACCACATTTAAATAACCCTTCAACCCCTGTTAACATCGTCACGCATGTATATTTTTGCCGAGCGGATTTCAGGCTGACTATACCAACAAAAGTGGGAAAAATAATAAAGGGAATTATAAAGCCTATAACCTTGCTAAGGCACAGCAATTACAGCGAATAAGCTATTTTTGTTTGAACAACAGCGGATCCTAGAATTTCTGATTGGAGCGAGAAGGAACGGCGTTTCCACCGCTCCCTAAGCTACACTATTTGTTGTGTGTGCACAAATCATGACCCACATTCCAAATGGTTTTTATTATAAGAAGAAAAGTGAAATATCGAATCACCAGTTTTGCATCTCCCTAACTTTTCACATTGTCCCCACTTATAGATTTCACTCAAATTTTAGAGGTAACCTTCATGAATGTTAGTTCATTAACTTAAAAAAAATCGGGTGATTTTAGTGCCTACAAAACTTATATACGAAATAATTACAACAGCAATTCTTTAAATATAGATTCTTCGTTTGTTTGCTATACTGTACCTTCTTATAGACATGACAAGAATAAGGAAAGTTGAACATCTTTGAGGTTTAGCAGGGGTTGCGGAACTATTAAAGTTCACTAATTAGTCGGAGCACTATAATCGTTTTAAATCAGAACTAACGTAAACTTATAAAATCGTATAGAATCAGTCGAATTGGTACCGGTTGCAACAGCACATCCTTATCTCTATATGAATATTTTTTTTGATTAATTGGAAATTCACTTTTAAAAATGTCGAAGTTGAATCGCTTGTGCCTGTATAGTAATCAATTTAAATATATTTCATTGTATAGTTCATATTCGCGCCAATTTAAACACTTACAAATAGTTAGCTTCTACTTGCATTACTCAGATTAGAACGCGTCAGTTTTTTTGGGTTGTTGCAGAAATGAGCTATATATTGATTTCGCATCATATGATAAAAGTATATCTCTATATTTTTAAACCACACAACCGTTGAAATGTGTATATAATGTGCAGAATTTTTTTTGCGGTTGCAGTGATATATGATCACTTGAGTGTCTTTGTCAATGGAGCTAAAAGTTTGACAGTAAATATTTGCTCGTAATGGACAAACCTGATTACTTGCGCCAGTATGTGATAGTTCAAATTTTATCATAGAAACATGTGCTCACAAACACACTCTTTGGAACAGGGTTATGCTTATTAAAATATTTCATTCATACTTGTTTGGTAGGTAGTCTTTTCAAAGCTGCTGGGCCGACGCATGCGTGTGTGACAATACGTTCCTGTCAGTAATGTAAACCCTTTACGTCCAGAATTAATTTGTGTTTCGACTACCAACCAACAATTGTAGGCCACTGCGAAGTATCGAATTGGGAGCGTTTGAGTGAAAGTCACGTTCACTAGCTATTTTGTAGCTTAATAATAGGTGCTCAAGATCAGTCCGCGTAAGTGAATGGTAGACGGTTCTGGAGCAGTGTGCGCCAGGGGGGGAGTAACCAAATTTTTTTCAAGTCACCCCAATTTTTCGTCATAAGTGCACCGGTCGAATATTATTTTAAGCAATCTAACGTAAAAGTCATATCTACGGTAGCATATTTCGGATTAATGTGGTTAAAACTGATTTTCATACGGTTATGCTATTTGCGAGAGTTGTGGTCCACCTAATATGTAGTTAGCGAGCTCGATCACTTTTAGAATGAATAGTGGGAACTGGAAATGTCTCTGACACCAAAAAATACTCCAGGAATTCAAAGATCCTAAAATTATGTTGGTTAAAATTATTTTGCGACTACCTCAGTAATCCAAGTTGTAAATTATTAAAAGAAAAATTCAGTAGGAAGACAAATAGAATTAAATATAAATAGAAGTGACACTAGCAGACCAGATAATACATAGCCAGAGTATAATACTGGTTTTTGTCGTTTTTAATTACCATAAAACTCCCAGCCGACAGCTATTGTTTTTCTCCAAATATTTCCAATTGACGAAAATGGCCTTTGAAAGAATGTATCTCGATAAAACACTAGTACTCAGTAGTTGAAATTACGCCTTTAGGGAGACTGGCTTTCTACAGAAAATAAGCTTTTTGTATCAAGAAAGCAACGTTTTTCAAGTTATCACCTGCAAGGCATAAGCCCTGTCGAAATAGCTTGTTTGGTACATACCTTATCGTAATCGATCCAATAGATTCCATAAAAATGTAAGGTTGTTAATGCAATAGTTGTTATCACCATCGATTTTGTCAGTTGCGGCTGTGGCCTTTAGTCAATTATAGAAATGGGTAGTCATTTTTACCCGGTGGGCATAGATGTTTAGATGATTATGTGGAGTATAAGAACCAGACTACAACACTATGGGCCTTTGCAGCTCCTCAAAACAAGCACGAAATGATAAGTATGTAATATGCCCATTTGCTATACACATATAGTATCAAGTATAGGTGGCCATACGAGGGAATAAGGAGTTACCCCTGGCGGTCGCACTATATGTGTGCAGCGATTGGCCTTCGGAGCGCTGAAGTTTTTGAAAAAGTTTACAAAAAATTGACGAACAGTTATCTACAATTGGCACAAATTGATGAAAATGTTAGCAACAATTAGGGATAACTGCTAAAAATTATGAAAAATTGGACCTTCTCTTCCTTTTCCCTGCCGAACTATTTAGCAAACACCCCCACCTACCAACTGAGCCAACGGACCTTGGACACCTATATGAGTATGTTCGTTGGCTTTAAGCTATTTGTTTTTCCAACCATAATGCTACACCATTCATTGTGGTAACGTCGACTGCAGTATATGATACAAACGCACAACCAACAACCACTTAGCAAGAGCACGACAGATTCACAAAAAATCGCATTATTTTTAGTCTTCTTATATAGTGTGTGTCCACAAAAGACCCAATAGACTCAGTTGACTATTTTTCACCATTTTCGTCACTCCTCAGCGTTCATCGTTTATTAGCATTGTAAAAAAATCTACGATTGGTGTACATTTATATAAATTGAATTGCACAATGCACCATATTTCAATGGTAGTACTACGTACTGAATAGATTGTTTTTGAGCTGGTTATGACATTTTTGAAACGGACGTTTTTGGCAAACTTGTGTAAAAAATATTTTGGCATTTTTGTGTATGTGTTTTAACTTTACTACTACACAAATGCTCATTCCAGAGGCATTGTCCGTTTAGCGCTTCAATAATGGTGTAGCTTTTGTTCTCAAAGTTCTTTCCAAAAAAATTGCTAAAATATATGTATTTAATATATGAACTCCTGGTTTGTTGGTACATAACTGGTATGTGTATTCTCATTGACACTGTTTTCATGATAGCGTGTTCCAAAATCTTCCACACCAAACAAGACATCACGGTGACATGTTACTACTACAGCCTTATCAACATGTTCGCAACAAAGACGAGTAGGGATTCGCTAATCTTCAGGAATGCTCATTTAGGGGATACGCAAAGCGTAAGGAAAACGTAAGCACACCTTTATACCTTTGGCTAAGAAATAAACTTTGTGAGTGTTGGGTCAGAAGCCCACGTTTATCGACATTCCCAGATGTCTAGAACCACGAAGTCTTGTAATTTGTGTTTTATAAGTTAATTTTCAAAACCTTGCAATACCGGAACGATTTAACAAATGTAAAGCTTTACTTACTCGGAGCAAATTTAAGTGTTTTTTTTGCTCATTTAGTAATTTTACCGGTGACGTCTTGACAATAAATTCCTTAGGACCTTACTGGTAAAATGGCTATTATTCAGTATACACTAGCAATAGAATTGGATTATAATCGTTTAACCTCAACACACTTTTGGACTATATACTGAGCCGTCACAGACACACTGGCTCTATCTAAATGTCAGTACAGACGCAAGTCTTCGATTGCATAATAAGAAACTTCATTAATCCACCATTATAAATAACATACATTCTTAGTAGTAATTTTCATTTAAAAATTTGCAATATTTGTGTTGGGACAGTTAACGCACACAGTGAATCTAAATGAATTTAATTTGTGTATTTAAATCTATTTATTTATTATTTACCTAATTTTTTTTTACCAAGCTAAATGAATATATATTCGGCAAACATGCTATAAAGCACGCCGTGATACAATGTTATTCATCACGCGTATTATCGACGGCGGTTAACACGCTTTAGTGTGTGGGCCGAAAATACTGAGCGATTATTACCTGTTATCCTAAACATGGTCAATTTATTTAAGCTGTATCTTTTACTTTTTAAAATTAGAATATCTGGTAAAAAAATGATTATACACATTTCATTCTACCAAACTCTGCTGCCAAAAATTGTGACATCTAGTCTTCCATATTTCGTATGAACTATGTCAACGTACATTTGAAAGGAAATTTGACATGATCTTTTTAGTTATATACCAATTTACAACATAAACATCACTCAGCTTGCGATGTTGCCTTGCCACCTACGGCTTTAACCAAGCTTTTGACACAAACTTGACGGTCATCATGTTCTTGCTCAAGTCTCATCTCAGGCAAATGTATATTTCTTTCTTTTGTATCGCTATAACTTGATGCCAAAATCATAGGATTTCTTTGGGGTATGTGTACCAGGTTTTCGACGATATACTTCAGTTTTCAGGGTAATAGTGCCCGATACTAGAGTATACATAGCACCGCTATTTGTGACTCGAACATTTAATTCCAGTTTGGTTTGGAACACAGCTGACAATTTTTATTCTACACCGCAATTGATCCTGGTGTTAATATTCTCGCATTGTCGCTTTGCTTTAATTCTTATACGCTTTCGCTCAGGTTAGTCTATGCGTTATAATTAGTGAAAATCAATTATATCAAAATCCTATTTCATAACATAGGAGCTAAGTGTTTTTATACCGTTTGGGTTTGCCTCTCTCATGCCTGATTAAGTTTACGTTTTGGCAAACTTAGGCCACCGGTAGGGACAAACCCCGATCTCACTCAAACCGCTGAGCTATCTAGAAGCTGTTTCGCGGTTTAAAGAGCCCTGAAACTTTAGTGAATAAACGCGCACGTGCTAGTTCATACCGTCAGACAAAGCTTAGTGGACACGATGTGTCGTCATGCGTGTGCTCCCGAATGGGTATCGTATAATTAAGCTACGTCTATTTTGTTAAATTGTGAAAATCGAATTAAAATGATTTATATAATCACACTTTATTTGATGAAGTGTAGTCAGAAATTAGATCTTTCTTCAAAGTCATTTTGCCTACTGTGCCGACCACTTACGCATTGACATATGATTACCAACCCTGGAAAAGCTAAGAAACTATATGCGCCAATGGAATTATATATTTGGCTAAAACGGCCTTAACATTAAGATAAAATAATTAGAAGAGTAATAGCCCATCTATTAACGCTAAATATATTTTCCTTATAACAAGTGTTAGTGACGTTTTAATAGTAACGCTACATACATATTTCACCGCGATAAACCCTTTTTGTCGACCACTGAAGTTAAACTCTACCAGTGACCCCACCGAACAAATTAAACTGTTACTCCGTTATTTTGTTTAATGTGTCGTAACGATTCTGCATAGGCAGAGGTTAAACAGGGAGTTTCCTACTTTTAAACGTCTTAATGATGCAAAACCATAAAATTGGGTAATTTAGTTTGAATAAAATGATATTACTTTTGGTTTAAGTACGCGAAGAATTACTATTTCTTTTTACAATGGCGAGGTACAGAATATTACTAAAAAAATGCGTGTATTCTAAAAAAACTACATACTTTTAAAGTCTAATGCAGGAGTGCATTTGGGATGCGCCCCCAACCATCCTCTTTTGACACAATGTACAAAACGTTGTTAGAGAACAAAACTGAGATTTCAATAGCCGTATCCGGTTTCAACGATTTTTTGTTCCATAACGCCATTATCCAATGCAATTTGGCCCCTGTACTTTGACACCAGTGATTTCGCGAACATTTTTATAATCTATGAAATGTGAAACGGAACAATTTCTGTTGTTTAATGAAAAATTGAAATTTGTGTCTAGTTAACAACTGAATGGCAATTACTTTTGACAAAAAGAGGATGGTGGGAGCACAGCTTAGGCCTACTTATGCATAAATGTGCAACATTTCAAATTCCTCGCGATCTTTAGGAGAACATAATCGTCTGTAGGAGAGCGGAGCTAGATTGTCTGTCAAAATATCACCATGTTTTGTACAAAAAAATTATTCTACGAATTTGAGTACTACTTTAATCTAAAATATTTTTGCTAAACTTGGTGGTTTAAAAACCTATAGTTGTTTTTATATATAAAAGAAAATTGGGAAACTAACAATATTGAATTTTTTTTTATTAATCAGTCTGAGAAAAAGAAAAATAATTTTTAGATGGGTCCTACAAAATACGGATTGCATAAAGCCTTCATTGGATGCTATGGTTAGAAGCACATCATGCTCTTATTGTATCGCAAGGACCTTTCCCCCATAAAGCTTAATATTGTCTTTGATTTATCACATCACTCGAACGGCCATTCCGAAGAGCAAACAAATTGCTGTGATACTCTTCGAGTACTCTATATGAGTTTACTTAACGTTTAAATGTTCAAGTTTCTTTGGTGTTAAAAATATTTAGAAGAGTTTCTTTTCCTATTCACGATATTAGCCCCTTTTATAACCCTATTTTATCTGCTACCCACCTTCTCGATACAAGTATAACTAGAATCGCACCTAGTTACAATCATTTAAATAAAGCTTATCAGGAGTTGCTTTTATTTTCTCGCTACTGAAATATGTATAGTATAGCAGCAACCACATAGATGTTTCCTTGATAACACGAACATTTATTTTGAGTCCTTATCATGCATTTAGGACTAGCATTGAAGACTGCGCAGTTGCATGATTCAAGTTCATATTCTGGTCAGAAGTATTTTTAGTATAAGTCGTGTGATTCAGAATGAAACTATCCCGCCAGAAATTTAGGGCGCAATTATTTCATCTTGTTGGCCTTGCTATTTTTAACTTTAGTCTTTAACCATCCTATAGGACGAACGCAACAAGAACCTTAACAAGATCCGACCGTAAGGACCGCCAAGATAGCGTAGTTAAATTTTTACTAAAATGCAATAAGGGAAGTAACTGCATCATTTAATGTATACTGAGTTAGAAATTACGGTTCTTGTTTGCTTAATTAAAGTGTGACATTCGAATTGACAAGGTTATTTCTTACACCTGATCGCTCTTTTGGATTATTGTTATTGACATTAAATTTTCCAGGAGCAGAAGACGTTCTTAACAAAAGAATTTGTTGCCAAAGGGATTATTGTTCACTGGTGGCACTTAATCCTTCAGTAACACATTCACAATTCGTGTTTTCTAAATTCGTACACTGGTTACTGCGTTGGTACTCGGCTATCTGTGTCTTGGGAACATTATCACAGTTGGGTTACGGACGCAATCTGGTGAGCTAGTAGCAATATTTATTTTAGATACTATCTTGAATGACTTAAAGAATTTCACATTTTGATTAAGAATCTAATAAACAACGTTGTGATACTGTCATCGTTGGGACAGATGTCACCTGCTCCTCCATACTGTTGCGGTTTCCAATAATGTGCAGCTACAATACTTGAATTTATTTCAGTGCCCAGATGAGCTTGGTATTGCCATGCATACTTACCGGTAGATAATGACGCTTTGTGATAGAGCACTATAGAATTTTCGAGAATCTATTGAAATTATTCTGACGAATGAGTATTTTAGTGTTTCTTGGATTTTTATATATTTTTGCCTTTCATCGAAAGCATATTTACCAAATGTAGTATGAATATCTGTATATCGCGCTTGTTCAGGACGGGTATTTCTGTGCATTCGGTTACTGGTTTGCGAAATGTGATTTAGTTACGAAATATGATTTAGAATAATGCATTCTGGTCCAGTGCGCAGTAAAAAAAAACCAAATTAGCCAAGGTTTGAAAAGCAAAACAACGAATATTGTCGCGAAACGGATTTTGCCGAAGGAATTCGATTGCCATATTTACACCGAGATATGTACAAAAAAAAGGCATTCTTGCTACTCACTCTTTAGAGTTGACTATTGAATGCAAAACTACATTGACCATTAAGGTCTTACGAAGAATTGTTGCATTATAGTTGCAATTGTTTCGTTGGAATTGTACTGACGGCCGTCTTGTTAACAGGATCAATACAGTTTCAGATCCCTACACTGTATTGATCCGCACAAATTTTTACTCGATCAATTTAAGTCAGTTGTTCTTTCTTGTATTTGGAGATGATGTATGCTGAGGACATAATGAATTTCACAGAGAATGCGTGCATGAATCATCATACCGCAGTTGTTTCTCTTTCTGATTACATGTTATACTCAGTGTATCTGTCCTCAATGGAAAGGTCTATTTCAGGTCGTATCATGAAAATTTTCTTACAAGTTTTCCTCTGTTTTAGTTATTTTCAACACACCGTAGAGGTTGTTCGAAAACGAGTGATTAAGTTTATGTAGTTGTGCTTTGACATTGTTCTTATGTGTTAATGCTCTTAAATGCCAGATAGATTACTACAAAACATTAACCCTTAGATTCTACCATTTCAGCACTTGTTTCTGTGTTTGTTTCGTTCGTGTGTACCATTTTCTGAAAGTGTATGTATCTGGGGTTTGGGTATATGTATACTTTATATTTTTTGCAGATGTGCATCGATTATGCACATGTGAATATTTTTCTACTAGTTTTTTTTTGCCAAATTCAAATTTTTTTCTAGATCACGAAACGTTTCAAAAACTTTTTGTCTTTCAAAACACTTCATTAAAATAGACTTCGCGTACTGAAACCGTAAATATTAAAAAAATTGTCGGACTTTTACCAATATTTTCCGCGCTTGATGATCAGTTTTTTTTCTGCACACAATATTTTTGTTATAATGTCAGCCGCCATAATTTTAAGTAGAAATAGAACGGTTTACCACTAAGAAGACCATAAACATCAAAAAAATATTGTTGCTGTGGCAGGCTTCTAATAATAACTCGAATGTTGTTAATTCGGCAGCTAGAATTACACAATATTTCGCATAATTCTAAGAATAACACCCATTAATCTGGGGTTTCCTAGACAGCTCAATAGGTATAAAAGACATGTCAGGCACTCATCGAGGCCTCAGTCTCAAAGTGCCTAGCTACTGGTAAGTGTTCACTTTATTCTTACGACCAAGCGGTCTCCTCTATAACTTAAACAATTTTTCGAGCGAGCACGTTGGTGCTTCTATACAGCGTTGTTGACTGAGTTGCACGTATCTGAGAGCACGTTGGTGCTTCTATGCTTGAGAGCACATTAGTGCTTCATCTGTTATTGAATTCGAGAGCACGTTGGTGCTCCAATTGCATGTGAGCTTGAAAGCACATTGGTGCTTCAGTTGAGTACTTTTGAGAGCACATTAGTGCTTCTGTTCTATTCGGTTGAGAGCACATTGGTGGTCCAGCTTAAGCGCTTATTGAGAGCACACTGGTGTTATATTATGAACCTAGCCTTTGTGGAACTCAGTCTGCAGTGTTGTTGCGAGAGCACACTAGTGCTCCGATATAGCGTATAGGTGTATTCAATCTAAGGCTAGGACTTGGATCTTACGATCCCTCTTCTTAACTCAATCAACACAAATATACGTATACGGCTTTGCGAGCGAAAATTTACTGGTGCTTGTGAGTATTTGGTGGTTGTGTGTCACTTATATTATGTATTCATATTGCTAAGGATAGGCATTGGATCTTACGATCCCTCTTCTTATCTCAATCAATTTATATATACTTATATATTTATTCTGCTTGTAGTGTGTTGTCGTTGTGTATTGGTAACGTAGTAACGAGCGTTATCTTAAGTTCGGAGTGCTACTTCCCCGGTTAATTAAATCTATTCCCACACTACCGATTGAGATTACATTGGCTTTATAGTACATTCCTTTGCCTTTCCTTCTTCAAATATACACACCTTAGTTAACAACGCCCAACAATAACATCGTTACACTTACGTTTGCAAGCACCAGAAAGATGCTTTGCAAACCTGCGTGGAATTTTGAGATTTAAAGGCACCGGGGAAAAACTAGGTACCTCCTATGGACAATCAAAACGGGTAAAAAAAAACCGGGACCACCAAATTTATCAAAAAAAACGGGGGTATGGGGCCCGGAGGGAAAAATATTAGATTTAAAGTTAGTTGCCAAGTTGGTGACGATGAGTATAATCAGGTCTCTATAACTCGATTTTTATACCTGGTTTTGCAAAAAACCTGTACGATAGGTCATTAACTGCTAGTGAAAAATCTCCTCGAAAAAGAATGGCGAGGTTCCTGAGCCTGGAGGCGCTGCGCAGCTGACTACTGTGCGTATCAGTAAACCCGGGTCAGAACCTGAGTTTGTTCGTGGGAGTAGTTCAGCCGTATTATTACCGGTGTATTGTCTGAGTAATGTATGCCGTGTAAAAACTGGTGAGATTAACTCGGCAAAATTTAAGGTTGTACTGCGTAAGTACGCGAAGTTCGGCGCCTTTAGGGACCACACAAGGATCTGCGGGAGAAGGGGAGTGGAAGTTGGTAAATTTTGTAAATATTTAAGAACTCAATTTTACCGAGTTTGCAAACATTTTCTACAATTTTCTTATTCTTGCAATTTTCTTCGTTTTTCTAAAATTTAGCCAATTTTTGCCAATTTATCATAAATCTTGCAATTTTGTCCCAAATTTTAATCAAATTTCCCGTATAAATCCGCGCGCCTTCGGGTCGAGAGGGAAACGAAAAGAAGGGAGATTGGGGTGCTGAGCGCTCAATCGGAGGTGTTACATTTGAATCTTTGGTTGGAGCCTTATGTGAGGTAATGTTCAACTTTTTTCCTAACGGTCAAATATATGCAGAACTGCTTATATCTGAATACGCAATGAGCCCGAAGGTCAAATATGACTGGGACGTAAATGTGCCTGACCGTGGGGAATATAAATGTGACTTGGGGGTGGTGGTAAATGTGACCGTTTTATGGGGGTAAATGTAACTGGGAGGTCGGAGCTTTAGGGGAGGTAAGCTGCTGTGTCCGTCCCTAATATGCTGTACTTGGTTATTTGAGGCAATATGAGACAAGTACTCGGTGTGATATCACAGCTTCAGGTTTATAGGTCTATAGGTCTACAGGTCTATAGGTAAAACAACGTGAGTAAAATAGATAAATCGAAACAGTCAAGATAATGACAATGTGAGCAAAATTTACGATGATTTTTGCTTGAGAGCACAAGCGGAGACAGAGAGAATAGGCTTCGCTTGCTCCCATTACTTCCTTTAAAATCGCCCACCGGCCTCTCTAAACTTCGTTACACACGACAAGTGGGCAAATATGGTTATAATTGAAAGCAACGTAAGCGTCTCCTCCCCCGATCAGAAATCCCGGACCTATAGCTGCTTAGAACACTTGTTTTGTTCAACCGTGGTTTCCTAACAGTCAAAGATATGCAGAACTGCTGAATGTATGAATACGCGCCGCCATACGCCCACTACCAATTCCAGTAAATTTGTAATGCCTACTGCAAGACATGGCTATTGCAGCTATGGTAGTTCTTCAGCACATTGCGGTAACGATGGTCTTGCTTAAACCATATAAATACTATAGTTTGGCGTACAGCGATTTCGAATCCTTTTAGAACGTAAATAAATTCTAGAGTACAGAAACGGTCGGGTTTCGAACGTGCCTGATATGGTTTTGAGACCTCCATAATGAAGGAAGTTTGCCCAAGAACCGAGGCTCAAGTTTGCTCAATACGGGCTGCAAACGGATTGTTGCTTCCTCAGCCGTATTCCACTTGTTTTTGGGCAAGGATGTTCTCTGACCTCCTTGAGCACAAGATTAAACAATCAAGGGTAGCGGTTGCAAAATCGCTTTTTACTCACCTTTTCTCCCAGCACGGATTGTTGCTTCCTCAACCGTATTCTACTTGTTGTTGGGTAAGAATGTTCTCTAACCTCCTTGAGCACAAGATTAAATAATCAAGGGTAGCGGTTGCCAAATCGCTTCTTGCTCACCTTTTCTCCCAGTGCGAAAGAGAGGCATTCTCACGGACCTCGGAACCCACGCATGTATAAACCATTAAACTATCCTGCATATTCTCTACAACAAGTTTGTCATAAAAGTATTCGTTGTACACAGATGGTTGCTATTTATATTTGATTGAAATATTTCAGTCATACAACAAGCTTTTTTTCAATTTCATACTACCTTTGAATATATATTGGAAACTAGGGTACGTTTTTCCGTACATCGTTTCATTTTATAGCAGTCAGTTTTACACTAGACAATACTATATATACAAATATATTTCAGTTAGCTTTTCAAGAGCTAGTTTTATACCTAATTTAGATTTCAAAAATAAATGACATATTTTAATGAAAATTTAGAATTTTTAGAATATATATAATGTCTATTTAGACATAAAAATTGTAACAAAATTTAGTTTTCAGTACATAATTAAAAAGTTAATGTCACAGGCCCTAGGTCCATGTTTACTTTATAGTAGTATTTATCATTTTTGATAGTATTTTTTAGGTATTATACGCTCTACTGTTCAATTCTTCGGAAGTAAAATCAATAAGGCCAGCATAAATATATATGACAGGCGGTCATAATGTGCTTGAAAGGGTACACAATTTTCCGCTAACTATCTATGCCGAGGGAGTATGAATCACCGTCATGAACGATATTTGACCCCCGTTAAGCACCCTTTGTACAATGTATTTTTTGTTGCTTGCCGTCAACTTTGCCAGAGTACCATGTCAAGTTTTCATCTAGTGTGTTTGTTTGTATAAAGTCCTGTCTCTCTAATCCTAAGTCTAATCAAAGGCTAAGCCTAACCCAAAGCTTAGCCCGGGCACACAATTGAACATTAAATTTCTTGTCCTGCCAACTTTCCCCACATCGGTTGTATAACTTGGCGTGATACATTTTATCATCCACGCTATTACATCGGGACATTGGGATTCATGACTACTAAACATTTTATTTGGAGCAGTAAATGGATGTTTCTTGGATTCATCAAGTTTCCATTTGTATCTGACATTCTCAAACTGATGCTCATTACGTAACTGTGAGTCACGGTTATGTGACGAGAAAGATAACAATCGGACGCTAAAGATTTGAAAGGGAATTGTATACTATGAACTTAGGGGATGTCCCACTGTCGTTACAAAAAGTGAACTATAGCGCTTAATCCAATGAGCAGCTTATGTTCTAACCACTGCACTGTTTCTCAGCAGTAAAATTATACGCGGCTTCAACGCAAATTCAACTAATATAAGTACTGTTACTTGTGAACCCGCAAGTTTATACGAATCGGTGCAAAATCAGAGGCTTAGGGAAGCCCCCAGTGCAGCAAACAAACGGTTGAAAACCGCTATCAAGCGGCACACCCGCGTGCTGCTCCTGTCGCTGTAACGAGTGTAAGTGCTACAGAAGAGCACCACCAAGACTATTCTTAGGATTTGGAAAATGACGGTGTAGCAATGCATTCTTTACGAAATACCTATTCTGTATAAGTGCAAAGTGCCAAGCAAGCTTTAAATTGTCGGGAAGCTAGTTTTTGTCGATATAGTTTCTTAATGCATTAATCCCAGGATCCTGTTCTTGTTTTTATATGAATTCACTATCATCTCTATCATATGCGTTATATACTTTCACGTAGTTATTACCTGTGCAAACTTGGGATCATTTCCATATATATCAAATTCATCTACTGATCTCAATATAACGTTAACTGTAGATACAGCATCAACATTCTCCATCTTTTAGCCTGCGTAGTGTTCGGCTGTAATGTCGTATTTAGTTAACGACAAGGCCAATGCCGAAAGATTCTTGAAGCGTTTTTGTTTGTAAGAAGCCATTTAAGGGCAGGACGATCTGTAATTGTAGTGACTTTTTGGCGGTAAATGTAATTTCGGAAACATTTCATAAAATATGCAACCCCTAACGCCTCAACTCTGTGACCGTGCAGTTTCCCTCGACTTTCTAGAGCAAGTGCAGTGCAATACTATCTTCACAATTCTTATTAAAAGCTATTGGGTTAATTTCGAAAGCTTAATGAAAGACGCGGATCTTCTCTATTAATTAGCATTAGTATTCAGTGCTCGTTCTTATTAATAATTCTACATCATTACACTAATTGTAACCAAGCACTAGATTTGCATGGCAGCAGCTGTTGGTAATTTTCGCGCAACACAACGAAAGCGAAAACAACTACAATTATGTCGCTGCAAGAACCTAAAGCATTGTCATTCAGGATTATCATACTCTCTACAATATGCTGCATTAAATGCCTGCTCTTGTTGTACGGATGACAGACAATTGTACAATGCAACACAATAAAGCTGAAAAAATATCGCAAAATTGCTCAGATGAGCCACAACTGGAATAACTATATACCCCATACAGAAATAACCAAATTAATATTTTATTGATTTTTCACGAATTCAAAAATTTGTTTTTATTTTTTCTTTATTTTCCAATTTTTGGTCTTTTTAAACGTATGTTATTTTTGGTTACATAGACTGTTGAAAACATTGGTTAGTTCACAGCAATATTACTTAGGTGCGAGTACATCCCAACTGCTCACATTCGATCATAGTAACATGCTGAAGCGTGAATATGGACTCTTGCCAATCCGCTAGTATTAGTCGACCACGCACTGACGTAGTATCCAACTCATTGATGTCATCCCATCGATCTGGATGTTGAGCATAGGGATCCTTCGGTGCAAGTACGATGTCCCAGAACATATCGTGGCGATTCGCTTTATCTAATTATCTGTCTCCCAGTGTTTAACGGCATTGCTCGTAGGTCCAGATTGTTCTAGAACGTACTTAAGACACCTCTTTACATCACCGACACCTTCTCTTCGTACCAAGGTGATTTCACTCGCAGCTGATTTCATTCGTTTCTTCATGGTCTTAGGTTCATGAGTCTGCAGGATAGTATTTCGCAGGTCAGCTAGCTGCAGTAATACGAAGCGTTCAGCTTTCTGAAGCATGTAGTACTGCTCTTCGTTTTTATAGTACTAGCGACCATTTACCTAAAACGGAGATGAAGATTGGACAATGGTTGTTTACCGCCGAAAAATGCGTAGATTGACATGAATACGTAATTTCCACCAAGAAGCGTATTTGGAGCATCACGAATCCGACCAATTCGACTATTGCTCCGACCACAGTTATTGAAACTGCCAATCACCATGCTTCACCGAGATTAAGAATCGAATGGCACC
>JASANE010002253.1:0-24753 GCA_030248225.1 Trileptium ribeirensis
GTATGTAACTTACTTCGTTCAGTTACATATACTAATCGGAAGATGTTGCGCCTTGATGGGCTACGTTTTCGGTATTTGCGGCGGCGCCAGGGTAGGAGAGCGGTCCGATGCATGAACATGGGATAATCTCTTATCACCCTATGAGCAAGTATCGTTTCGTTTAATTCTTTTAAAAATTATTATGCAAGTATCCATAAATGAGTACTGCTGTTACCACGCCGGGGCCAATTGATCATGTGTAGGTGTTACTTTAATTCGCGCAAAATTCTTTGTCATACTCGTACTGTAATTTTTGCTAGAAAATGGCAATTTGTTGGTGTATTCAATAGCTTAATTCTTCAAATTGAAGCTCTAAGCCTGGTATTAGCAAATATTGTTTTTTTACCAGTTTACTAAGTTTTTTTGTTTGTCGTCATCAGAAACGAATTCGTCATACGGAACATACTGCTCCTGCATTATTGAATATTTGTTTTTGTTCGCCGTATTTTAACTATAGAAGGGGCCCTCCTGACCTTTATGTTTCGTATTCCGACTATAAAAAGTAATTTTCGGTAGTATAAGTATTGATATCTAAGTTCGCGCCATATACCGAAACATGGAAAGATGGCAAAATAAACAAATATGACTATTGTTCAACGACATTTCAATAATAAACATGTGGTTTGTATATAAAGACCCTTGTGACTTTCGGCTGTTCTATAAGCATGTGAGTTTTATCTAATTTGTTATTTTATGACTTATTTTATGCATGGTGCAAACACAGGAAGACGGGAGGACGCGTCCCTTCAGTAATATACCTAGAGGGACGGTTATATAGCTTGCACCCAGAAATATAGCATAGTTGGTATACACAAAGTTTACATAAATGTATATTTAGAAATATGTCTGGTGTTCTCCCCAAAATTAGCCATGTCGATCATAATGTATATGTTCTTGTCGAGTCAGATCGGTTTTAGTTTTTGAAGAACTGACCGGTAACAACGTTGATGTACAAAATGAAAAATACGCAACAATGTTTCACCCAGAATGTTGTGATAATAATCGAACGAAACTTTGTTATTCTTAAAGGAATACTGTGGAAATTGTTTAAAAATTACAGTTAACCGACCGAAGAACCGAAATTGACTTGACTATTGCATTAACTTACATGCTATTTCTCGCGGAAAACATTGCAAAACCATGCATTAGCCGAGTTTGTCGCCTGGTGTTTGTCGCCTGGCGTTTGGGCGTGCGCTGATGTTCTCTCGCTTTTCAAGGTTCCTTAAGAAACCGATCAACAGCTCCTAGACAGCGTAGCGGCTGGAGTACTCACACCAAAACGATCCATGTCCAGTGCTTCGCGGCTGGAACAGTTTGGTCAAGACTGTACTAAGCAGGCATTATTTTAGGATAACGATCGTTGAAAGTCGCAGTTATTTCTGGACAGCCTGGACACCACTGGAGGGCTTCATTATTCCAAAAGGATGGAAAGGCATTAAAGGTCTTGCGAATCCGACGAGTGACCAGTGGAAACACGTTACACCTGTATCTCAACATGAAAATGATATTGAACCGAGAAATGAAAGGCCCACAGGGTATGGATACAGTGCTGAATACGGCGTTTCTCGTCCAGAATATGAGCGAAAAACGTATGGACTTTTAAGTGGGTCTTCCAGCATTGTAGGCAGGTTCCCTTTTGCCGTTGGGACGATATCTGGTGCTAGTCGTGAGCCAACCGAAGAATACATTATCGAGCAAGAAAGTATGTTAACTTTATATTTTACTGATGCTGTGTGGTTTTCTAAAAACAATTCTAATAGTACTTAGTATTAGCAATCTAAAAATTCCCAAATTCAAATGACGACTATCTTTGTATTGACGAAGAAAATCGATGATCCATACCAAATGTTGCTCAAAAGGTGAGATATAGATGAAACGGAGGGAGCGAAGCGAGCGGAGTTTCACCTAAGCACGCTAGTTGGAACATCTAAAAAAATTTTCTTCTATCAGTGTAACTCATAACCCATCTTCGGGTGGATAAATGTCGGCAAAGTTTGTGTTCCACAGAAAAGGACGACGATTTGCGCTTTAGCTAAACAGTATGTGCCATGACGTCATATCCAGGTCGAAATAGCTAAAAACTGGTTTTGAAGAGGTCATGGCCAAATTTTGCTGCGTGGGCATCGGTGTTTCGCAGCCCTAAGCTTGCTCAACACGCAGCTTTCACAACGAATCAGTTAGTGGAGATCTGTATAGCTTTTCTGAACACCACTTTCTTGTGGCCCCACCCCCTATGACGGTGTTGGCGCGAGGGGAGGGGAGGCTGAATATATTTCGTCGTTTCTATGTCCAGAATAGCTATTTTCCAAATTTCGGCATGTTATTGAGTGCTCTTACCTTTACATCCAGCATCTGTTAAGTTATCAAGCACGCTGATTATAATTATTTTGTACTCGAAAGTTCAACTAGATTGTATCACATCGTTTTCAAGGTTTTCAAGGGTTTTAGGATAACTCTATTTGCAAAATATTGTTTATATTCATTTATTTGACTATATATTGTGTACAAAGCATTAAAACTGGCCTATATGGAGGTTATTTGGTACGTTGAATATGATAGTTTGGTTCAATGGGCCACCACAAATTTGAGGTTGTACCGGACCCTATTTGAAAATTTTCGACGCCACTAAGTCAATTATGCTTGAACCATTTTATACACCACATTTATTTTATATACCGTATCGTCGAATCAGTGCCAGGAAGGAACCTGTAAATCTATTTTGGTAATATTTGACATATGACGATAAAATCGTTCCTTGACTGTATTTTTGATTGTTAGTATGAAAATATTGTTACCTTTAACGCGCGAACTAGCGTCTGTGTCGACAATGTTTTACTAACTGATTCCGGCGTCATGGATCGAACTTCATGCATGTTATAGGTTTTATTGAATGACTAACTATACAATATAATCCCTTTACATGCGTATTGTACTGACACCAAAAAGAGGGTTCTATAATTAAGTAAAAATTACTTTTCTTACTAAAAACAGGGGTTCTAAAGTTAGAACGAGATGTCGATACGTTTAGACATGTCAGCAATGTCACATTTTTATTAATCGCACAAACGCGAATGGTTCGTTCGAAATTGGTTCATGTAAAATTCACAGCGTAAAAATTTGGTATAACTATGCAAGTCTTAATTTTTACATTAATTATATTTCGCGGAAACAAACTTATGTTAAGTTGTAGTCTTATTTAGTTATTGTTAGTTCTTATTGTTATAATTGTAGTTGTAGTTGTTAGTTATATGTTAAGTTGTAGTCCTATGTTGTTAATATAGTCTTTATTTAGTTAGGAATGTATATAATATCTTTTGAGCGGGAGAAACATATCATATTTGTAGTCTCACGTACTCGAGGTCCGAGGCCAAGAGGTTAGTCCGGGCGTAGGGGAAGGCGGGAGTGGGGCGGTCGGCCTTCGGCGTGCCAGGGTGGTAAGCTGTTTATCATGTAGTTTTAAGATTCATCTCCAATACTATTCAAATTTTTGCGAGGAAACAGCAAATTGAACTATATTACTAATTTGTTAAAATATATTATGATTCCAACATATCGCAATACACTTTAAAATTTTCTACATAGAAACATTATATAATGTATGTTTATAAAGATTATATATACATTGCATAAATACCTTCGCAAAGTCTGCTGAAATGTATTTTTAGAAATGATTATTCTAAGCAGAACCAAATTATTTAAATAAGCATATAAACGCTGCAAATTGTCGATTTCGATTTTGAAACTCATTTTTATGGTAAACTTCCAATGCTCCCAAAGCACAACGTTGTTAACCTTGCTATTTCTAAACACTACAATACAACAAACCAATTTCTAAACACTCAGACTGATGTTTTTCAACATAACAAATAACCTAACGGTTATCATAAATTTATGTATAAATTTATTTATGCAACACAAAAGAGCAGTCCAGTACGTGGAGTGTAAACATAAGGGTAATGTATCTATAACGGAACTTTCTGAACGCCACCTAAGCTGTACAACGTTAAATTTAGCCCAGCAGGCCGCATTTAAAACAAAATCATCCGAAACAATATTTAGTCCTTATTCCTATGTAAGGTGTTACACAGGATGCAACAAAGCGGTTTAGCTTTTAGCAATCATTATTATAATTTCAGAGGGTTGCGCACTGTACCCATGCAAGAATGGCGGTACATGCGTCTCTGGATCTCTAGAAGTTATTTCAACAAGTTATGTTTGCAAATGCGCTGAGGGTTTCGATGGAAAAAACTGCGAGTGTAAGTTTGCTCTTCGTTTACATCGGCATTGCAAATCGTCCTTTTTTTCAGTGAACAAGTTACCCTGTCTGAAAGTACAACATAAAGTAACTGTAAGTTTTAGATGACAATATTTTTAGGAGAAGTGTGTTACAGCAGTAACCTACAAAAGTGCGCCTGGACGACTCAAGTTGGCCGTAGGTTGCTTTTGCAGATAAGCCATGAAAAAGGCTTTACTTGTGATGACTGATTTTGTAGCTGTATACAGTCCACAAAATCATATAACATAAATCATGGCAGAGGTTTCCACGAATACACGTGCTTAATACCAACCTTTAGATAGTCTGGGAAGCGAACCTGTGCAAGCGACATATTTTTAGTTTATAAGATTCAGCTAGGCATTATGTTGTAAATTTACGTAGTTCGACGAAAAACATGGTTTTTATAAATGTATAGTATATAAAATTTGTGTAATCTTTGCACAGATTTTACAGGGGCGTGTTTAGGGCTGTGCTACTAGGGGTTTAGCCCCCCCTCCCAGTTTCCAAATCTAGCCCCCCCCCCCCAAGTTTGCGCTTTCTCCGCAAAGTCTGTACCCCCGCAACTGGCAATATGGAGCATAATGTTTTTCCTAAGCGAAACCATTTGCAAAATAATTCAAAACGAATTTCAAGTTTTTAGCATAATGAAGCGTTGAGTTGTGAAATTGAGACAGGTTGATCGAATTGAATGAAAGGATGACCGTGTAAAAAACTATTTTTTTATGAATGAGATATTGTTTTGATTCGACGGATTTGCAAAATAGTTGTCTGTGGCATATTATAATAGTTGTGTGTTTCTATTTAAAATTATATATAATTCAGTCCAATGATACTTCTTGTATGTGTTCTATGGTAGCTCGTTTAGGGATCGGATGTGCACAAAGCGTCTGAATGGACTCGATCTGTTCCGATTTGTACTCACATCGCATCCTATCTTTGCCGATATCGACGCAAACATGACCTTAACATTGGGGGGAGGCACTGCTATTTTGGGCACCCAATAGTTCTGGTCATTTGCACGTATGAATTGTTTAGGTATGGTTTACAAAATATTGCGGGCGCGAGCCCTCCTCCCCCGTCGGAGCTTAACGATTATGCTAATCGATACTACCCAATTTTGCCTCTAACGTGTAGTAGTGTTATGTTGCTTATATTTTTGATACAGTAGGCCGGAATCGGGCTTATTAAATAGCTGGGATTTAAAACGATATAAAAATGTTTTTATCTTCGATTTTCACAAAAAGTGGTGTCCTTATTTAACGCTTCATGCAATTAGTTTTATTTTAGTTCCTTACATTTTCCCGTTGTCCCGGATATTTAACTTAAGTTCAAATCCACATCCGTAAACCGGAGAGTGTCGCCTTGCTCCAGCTCGTCCTTCAGATTAGTTGCTCTGGCTACGTGCCTACAGAAAGCATAGTCTGATTCAGGTCGAATAAAATATTGCATCTGCTGTCAGAGCAAATGTATATTTTCATATACAAACCGCGTTCAAATCAGCTCGGATCGGATCTGGAGACATCAGGTCAGACGTAATATGAACACAATGTAGCCGATAGGTCAGGGTCACATAACGTCCTATCCGAACCGATCTGATTTGTGGTCAGATTGCATCCGATACGGTTCGACCCGATACGTCCGAATTGTTCGTCTACGTTACGGCTCCCTGCAGTGTGCAGGCACAAGTGGAATTTTAGAGAACGGATCATTGACGTCGTTCACAGCCGATATTTACATTTACTGTCAACTCTAGCCAAGATATCAGAAAGCGTCGGCGTAAAACAGTGCCACAAAAGCGAAGCTCTGGGCCTATACCGAAACGTGAAAAGGCCAGAATCTCTGATTTGCACGGTCATACTTGACGACATCTTTTCCCAGATGATACATTTGTCAGTGGCTTTGCAATCCATAACGCTAGATATAGCAAGTGCAACTGCCTTGGCTAATGAACATTTATCATTGTTACAGAGCAAATGAACAGGGAAATATTTCGAAAAAATTTGGAAATTAGTACTACAGCAAAACACAGTGTGTGAGATTCTAGATCACACATACGGGTCGAACCAGGAGTCGGAATGAAAAATGTCAGTCTGGAGAACTTTCCTGTGGACAAAGAAATATACCATCAAGCGGTGGAGATGGTTCTGCTATCAAGTTCTATCGTTGTACGATCTGTTATTGATAATCTTATCGCGGAAACGGCTTCTCGTTTTCCTAACACATCCTTACTGACTGCTATATCAGCTTGTCTACCTAACAACGCCTATTTTCTTGACGCCGATTGCGTAGCGCCCCTTATTCAGCATTTAGATATCGCGGGTGATGTTTCCGCAGAATGTTATGTTTTAAGAAATATATTATGCAAAAATAATCAGCTTCTGGAAGGCATCGGCGATGTACTACAAGCAATGAACCTGATAGAAGGATTTCCGACATTATACACATTTTTAATGAGGTGCTTACAATACCTGTGTCTAACGTTTCGTGTGAACGTCTTTTTCATCTATGCGTTAGATAAGAAAATGTTTACGGTGAACGATCAATGAAAGCCGAATGAGCTCTTTGGCAACCATATCAATTGAAAAAGATATGGCAAAATCCGTGAATTTGGATCGGTGTTTGGAACTTTTCACGGCACGCAACTGCCTACGTAACAATTCAGAACATCAGCAGCAGTGCAAATTTGCGCTTTTTCTGCCTGAACTTCGAAAATGCCTATGCCAAAGGGAGGCTGGGTGGGGCATGGGTTGTAATTCCGCCAGAGATAGATTAGCATCTAGTGCCTGTCGCAAGCCAAAAAAGGAAGAGCGAAACCCACAGAAAAGAGCTTACAGTCTACTGGGGCTATAGCCGCCGGTTTCGAATTGCTGGACACGCCCCTGAGATATTGGTTTTAAAGTTGCATGCATACACATAAGCGATGGTATGTCTATGTTTAATGACGGGGTTTCTTATGCATACAATACCGGAAGCCTGAAAAATTTAAGAGTTGCTAAAACGCGGCTACCGGCTGAGACCTCAGATCTAGAACATGTATGGCGTAGACGCTGTGCGGAACAAGTGAAAACCACAAAATTTGCTTTGTGTTCTTACTGGATAAAATACATTTGTATGAATATGCAGTACTAAACCGTGGAACTTTGATAATATAAATTTCGCTGAATCACTTACACTGAATGTCCAGAGCGTTTCTTTTCAAATCTGGTTGGACGAGTATGAGAGGTTTGGTGCATGGGGAATGCAGACTTCAGCGGTTTCCTACATAATGCAGCATCCAGCGGTCGGATTTGTAAAACTATTTCAATAACCACATTTAATCATAGCAAATGCAATTAAGCTAATGTAATGTTGCGAATGCATAGGTCTTCAACACATGAAAATATTGTCACATATGCAACCTGATTTTCGGATACTTCTATATGCTATTCGGATATTTCCTTGTAGGTAGTACGTTTTGCGAATAATACAGAATTGTCATGTACACTAATTGTATCACACATAGCTATAATAATATATTATATATAGTTATATTAACTGAAATTATAATTGCGAGGTGGTTTTTTGTATAACCCTGGATTACCTATAGAGGTTATAACAACGCTTTTTTCAGCTGTCGATGTCAATCCTACAGTGCAGTTAGATTTTGATTTTTGATTTGATTTTGATTCGTAATTTTGATTTGACACACACTCCATCCTGCCACATTTGAAATGTTACAGAATCACGCAATTTTCAGACCACTCGAGTCAAAATAAACAATGAAACTCCAACGATTAATGCAAATGTTTTTATGCATAATAATAAACTGACAACCACTGCCGGTATCTCGAACAAAATCGGTCTGACGCAGTAATTCAAATGGGATTATGTGGAGATCTATATGAAACTTTATTAATATTTTCATCGTCTTTGTTCAATTAGTTTATATAGCAATGCCGTTGCAAAGTGTTATTACTCATTCATCCGAAGTCCCTTCATGCGCATATATGGTTATTACGATATTACTTTTTATTCATGGTAACGCTTACATTCTTCCTCTAGATACCATGATATTTGTAAATTGTCCAATCGTTATTTAGTGAAAGACCGATGCTACACTAATCCTTGTAAACACGGCAAATGCCTGTCGAGGAAAACCGGCTTCGAATGTAAATGTGATGACGGCTGGGGAGGTACTAAATGTCAACGTAAGTTCATTAAATCTTGGCTATAATTTTTACATATCTTGTATGAATCTTTATTAAGCTGCTATTTCTTCCAGTAGCTAAAATAATTAGGCATTTTCATCTAAATAAACATCTAAACAATGTAGCCTGTGAAATGTCTAATTATCGTCTATATCTATTTTCGTTACTATGTTTTAATTTCTGGAAACAGTTCTTAGATGACATCCTTTGCAGAAAATTTAATAATAATTATTATTACAAATTACGATGATGTTTAATACTTGCACTGTAAATTTTAACGCTACAAAAATCGCTATGAAAGAGTTCGACGCTCGTGATGTCAAATTTCAATGTGTGCGCCCACCATACCTTTTGAGTGTTTTTCCGGAGAATTTCTGTTTGCTTCCTGACTTAAGAACAATACCTCAAATTATTAGGTAGTTTACCAGCATTTTTATCCGCTGGATAGCGTTGTTCGATAATGGCTGCCAGCCGACCGTTACCTATTGTTCTATTCTAATATCCTTATCCAATGAATCGTCATCCAATGCACAGTATCAATATCAATTGAAACAGTGGATCGAAGGGTCCAATAATCACATGAACTAAAATAAATAATGTGTTTTGTCATAACCGTTAGGCTGTGATATTGTTTCGATTTAGTTTCGCTGTGCATAGTTTGAAATGCTGCGTATGGAGTTTTCACTGAGGATGCTAAGGAGGGGATGGTGAAACTTTTTGTATGTAGCTGCCATCCATAATTCATTTTCAAATGGATTTCGATAAATTTTTTGTGCGATAGTAAAAGTGATGCTGATATTCCCTTCAGTTGAACGCGCACAGCGCCTACTCCATCCATTTTCTGTGTCAAAGTGGAAAAAACCGGTTTTATGGGTGCTTTGCCAAATTCGTCCATGCAGTTACCCCTCTTTCGTAGCTCATATTACGCAACACAGGCTCGGCATCGAAAAACAAAGGACATCATGCAGAATCAGCTCACAGCTTTGCTAACATTTTTGTGTGACCGCGCCCGAATATACCTCGTAGAAATTTAGCCAGAAATAGCTATTTTTCTCATTTCAGTATCTTACTACATGTCTTTACTACACAATGAGTGGTTAGTAGCATATCAGGCACGCTGAATACGATGGTTTTGCTATCTAGAGTCCAGCTTGACTATATGATAACTTTGCATGGGATTTCAAGGGTTTTACGCTCGATGAAGTTGATTGCCAAAACGTAATTTGCTGTCATTATTTGTTTCTGTTGCTTTTATGATATCGAGAATGGTCTATATATAGATTATTATGAACATTGAATGCAATTATTTTATTATATAGAGTCCAGCCTGTATATATCATACCCATTTCGTAGGTTTTCAAGGGGTTTATGGCCAATGTATTCCCGATTTTCAGAATATAGTTTGTTTTCAGCTGTTGGTTATGTATTGCGTATATGACACCAAGAATTGTCTAAATATGTTTTTCGATAGGCTGAATACGGTGGTTTGGTTATCTAGAGTCCAGCATGAATATTTCTTGGGTTCTCAGACGCTTTCATTTGGGTTAGGGTGACTGATCCTACTTTTCGGATATAGTCTTTCTTCAGTAGTTTGGTTATGCATTAAGTACAGGGCAAGGAGTATAGTGGTATAATATATCTTAAATAGTAGGATAAATTAAAGGTGTAATAATAAAAAATACATTAAACAGGAAATGAATGCTTAAAAATGGAAACACCCTGATGTTTCATCCTCGCATGCGAGATAATGGTAATAACAGATATGTTCATTTTCGTTAGTAAGTCGTTATCGCCAATCGTATATATAATTTTGAAATGTAGATAGAATTTGACTTAACCTTCCTTGTATTTTTTAAACTATTCCATAAACATCACACTAAGACATTAAACCGTAAAATATTAGATTATATGTACTCACTGTCACTATATTCGTATAATAATACATACGTAAATGGTCAATACTGATAATTGTTTTAGTTAGATGCGGTTTTGCTGCTCATGACGGAGGCTTAAACTATTCCATAAACTATTCCATAAACATCACACTAAGACATTAAACCGTAAAATATTAGATTATATGTACTCACTGTCACTATATTCGTATAATAATACATACGTAAATGGTCAATACTGATAATTGTTTTAGTTAGATGCGGTTTTGCTGCTCATGACGGAGGCTTAAACTATTCCATAAACTATTCCATAAACATCACACTAAGACATTAAACCGTAAAATATTAGATTATATGTACTCACTGTCACTATATTCGTATAATAATACATACGTAAATGGTCAATACTGATAATTGTTTTAGTTAGATGCGGTTTTGCTGCTCATGACGGAGGCATTGCGTTAAAGCATTTGCTAGATATTTGCTGCTAGAATAGTGTTTCAATATTTATTTTTTACTAAATATTTATGTATATTTTTGGAAACTTTCATTTTAAATACATCACTGAAGTTACAATTTTTAGCCTAGTCTTATTGAATTGCAGTTATAATACTACAGAGATACGATGCGAACCGCTTCTATCATGTAAATCGTGCTGCGCTATACCGTGCAGTGAACTTTTGTTCGACTTGGGACTTAGGATTAGTCAGTCTGGAAAATATATGGTTCTTTTACATTATCTCCCCTAGTCCGAATTTGATCAATTTTGAAGATACAGAGCTGATTTTGGTGCCAATGGATTCAGCTCGATGAGGCGGCTGAGAAAATACTCATTTTATCCATATCCCTGAAAAGTTTTTTTCGATGTTTTGAGGCCCTCCTTGGGAATTTAAAATTTTTTTTCTTCGGAATATGGTCATGTTTGGTACCATTCGACTCGGGTTGATGAGAGACATCAACTGGTGTGTAGTATATTGAATTATACACCACCATTACAAAGTTAAGTTCCCAAGTAGCTCTCAGGGGCGAAAATAAAACGCAGGCCATGCCGTTCTCGATATACTAAGCCTAAGCCTTAGTCTTAGCCTAAGCTAAGGTTCTTATAAGAGACATACACTAAGGCTAAGTCGGGGAGCTGCCGTCCTCCGAACCCCCCGCTCTAAGCTGTTCCTTTTTCTAGCTTTATAACGTACCGCCCTCGGGGTTACTTAGGCCCTCATAACTTCCTAACGGTGGCCTAGATTTCAATATACTACACACCATTAGATTTCTCTCACCAAGCCGAGTCCAATGGTACCAACCGTGGCCATATTCAGAAAAAAATTTTGGGTACACAATTGGGGACCTTTGGGACCTCAAAAAATCGAAAAAAAATTTTTTCACAGGGATATGGGAAACATGAGTATTTTCTGAACTACCTCATCGATCTGAATCGATTGATACCAAAATCAGCTCTGTATCTTCAAAATTGACCAAATTCGTGCTGGGGGGTAACGAAAAAGAGCTAAATATATTACATTGGCCATATTAATCGCAAATAACCGAAACATATTATGACGGTGTATGTATGATGAAGAAGGTATTCGGTCAAGTTCTAGCACTCATTGGTTATGATTCTTCCTATTTCAGAGCAATGAGCCATGCTCGAAACCGGTTTCTTATGAAGTTCTAACGGAAAAACTACATTTTAATCTGTATAAAATCGTGGACACTAAAGACTGCTGTGGCGCAATTCTCTTAAAGAAAAGTCACTCTAACTTTGCGTGAAATATCAACATCAGGGCCGTAATGTCGTTGCTTAGGGCCGGGCCTAGTCTTGCAGACCTTGATTGCCAACGGGTCGTGCCAAAAAATTTCTGACGCCCGCACCTCTATTATGAAAACAGCCTCATTATGTTCAGTCTGCAACACCGGTACCTTCCAACGTTATATTTTTCGAAGATTTTCCGCTGTAAGATATTTTTCGTCCTTATAGGGTTTTACACTCAACTAGAACCATAAATACTCCGTTAGATACATTTTTGTTACAGCAATCAGTTCTTTGTATCCATTGCATGGGAAAATCAATCTAATGTTGAATAATGCGGTTTATATTATGGATAAACTCTAATAACCTTGGATTATAAAATGCTGCAAATTTGCTTAAAAAAGAATATTTATTTTAAGATATACCTATTCAAAGAAGTTAGGGAACATGTTTATTCATAATAATTCTGAATTCGTCAATTAACCTGCTCAAATGTCGATTCATTAGCACCGTACAGCTATAGGTTTCACGTTCGTATTAGCAGTGACTAAAAATGCTGGATTACATTATATTATACGTTTAGTCACTTGTCCAAACGATATTTGCTTAAATGGAGGAGTGTGTCAGGTCAGTGATTTTGGGGATTACAGCTGCAAGTGTCAAGGCGGTTACACTGGAAATACCTGCGCATACGGTTAGCGTTTCAGTCATCGTATTATAGACAAATGTGTCAAGTCGGGAATTATTTCTATTTCGCTGGTTTACGTGGACGCTAATGCATTGGTAAAGTTCGGCGTCAACAGCAAATTATACCTATTTCAATTAAAACATATTAATGTTCCGGTTTGATATACATTTTATCTATGTAATGTTTCAACGATAACAGCTAATTAAATATATTTTCCGTAAATGCCACAAGCCCAGCCAGTAGTAAATGTTATCCAGTTCAAAATCAACATCAACCAGCATGACAAATCATTTTGCGTTTTGAAGTGGTGTCAACTTATTAATTATTGTTGCTTCAAATTCAGAAGAGTTGTTTGAACACTAAATTGTTTTAATTTTTAGTTCGTGACATTATATGTAAAAATGTACGGTTTTTAAAATATTTATCTGAAAATAATGTATATTTTACCTTTACAATATATCCATGTGGATTATGAACAAAAATTTTATTCACATGTGATAATGCTGCAACAGAAGCGCTGTATATAAATTCCAAAGCTTTAGTATTCAAAGCTTACTTAACTAATATAAACCAATGAAAGACAAACAGTTTACATTATGCAATCGTCTTCCCGAATTTGGCGTACACATCTTTAGGAAATCGTTGTGACACTCGGATTTAAATTCTGCTGACATGGCGCCACACAGTTTTATTGCGAATGAAACTTTAACCTTACTTTGATTACACCGAAAATTTATGCATTTCTATTTTGTGTCCTCTATCAAGGAAAAATCTTTATACGGGAACTAGATGCTTCGGTTTGTGACCTATGTGTGCTAAAAAGACTCTATCCTGTATCGATTACGCTACGATGGGTTGAGCTATCGGAAGACAATTAAGCTAGATTAACTTTTCACAATAAATCGCGGCATGTGTGTACTTTATAGGTTATACTATGCTTGGTCTTCCAAAGCTGCAACATTTGCTAATTACAGATAGCACTTCCGCTGACCAATGGCAAACTGTAGGTTGGAGAACATGAGTTCTCCTTTTATAATGCGAAACCAAAGCAACTAATTCAGCGTTCACAGAGAGTTGTGCAGTCACTGAATATTGTGGCAAAAATTTTGAAAAAACTGCCATAGAAACATTGTCACTTTAGCAAAAACTGCTACAGAAACTTTGTTATTTAAAAAAAAAACAGCTACAGAAACTGTATTACATTTAGAAAACCGATATACAATCCGTGCCATTTTTAATAAAACTGCTACATAATTTGAACCAGTTTTATGAATGTGATGCAGTATGTCTAACTGTCGCGACACAGTTCCTGTGACCTTAACGATGAATATTGCTATTTAATAGTATCGGCTATGATGCGCGTTACCTAGAACCATACATGCATTGTTACAGATTACAACATTGCATGAGATGAACCCCCACAAAATAATTATAGAAATCAGCATTCTTCTCAGTTGTATAAAATAGGACGCCAAGCGAACTGTCACGATCTATCATCCAATTTATAAAATTTCCCTGTATGTTTAATTTACCTATATAAATGTAAGATTTACTAATATTGGACTAAAGTGTAAAAATTTGTGAGTATAATTATTTTTGTAACTTCTTAATACAGTATACACATGCAACTGCTTTAGCGCAGGTCTTGCAGGTCATTGAAAAACAAAATAAGCCTGTTTGAAATTTAAGAACTATTGTGTGTCTTAAATACTTCGTAGTCACATAAATAAAAGTTATAATGGATTTACCAAGTACAAAATAGCAACTATTAATAGTCAGTACTGCGTACAATGTTAAATCGTATTCAGACGCTGAATTTTTAGGAGAATTTACCAACCAACGATGTGCCATTAGTGCACTTAATTAAAAAGAATACGCGTTTTTACCAAATTCATAGCTTTATAGAAAAGAAGGATAACTTTTTATATTATACTGCTGCAACGATAAGGTTACCTAGTCGCGGTGTTTGCTGCTTCTGGCTATACCAACGCTGAATGTTGCAAAGTCGACGGCCAAACGTGTTTCTATACGTTTCTGATTTATATGTGTGGTATTTAAGTATCATTATAATCCAATTTTTTGGAACGCACCGAACGGGACGCATATATTTGTGTAGGAAAACATATTACATTGATTAGGAAATATAGAATTTCATACACTGGACATTGAACAAGCTTGCAGAAATAATTCCTCCAGTCGTAAACCTGTATTTGTGAATTTTAAATTTGTGATTTTCCTGTGTTATACAGTAAGGGTTATTATCAGGGAAAGAGGCTGGACTGCCTGTCAGGGGCAGTAGTTGAAGTTCCGGAGGGGGAGCCGGCAGAGGGTTTTAACCCCCTCCCTTCATCTCCCTATGAGCATGTATGGCCTGAAACGATCTGTACCAAAAGTGTTGGCTTAAAATTTTCAATTTATTTCACGGTTCGATCCAGTCGTATGTAGCTTTAATCCGCAAATAGATGGAAGTCGCTTGAAATGTCCATTTGCAGCAAAAGTGAAAACGCCTAAGAACACCATTTGTTTTTGCGACTTTTGAACAGAAATGCAACATCTAAAATATAATTTGAAAAACTAAAGATAGCAAATTAAATATTTATTAAAAACAATTCACGAGATTGTTCAATATCGAGCAAATAAAATTCTATAGTTCCAACTCAATGTAATACATCAGCAGGTATTTCAGTTTCTTGCGAACAGCAGATAATGACCAAAGTGTTTACTTTTTGCATGCCCTATTCTGTGAATCCTGCATAATAGCACGGTATAATAACCGATTGGAAATCATCGTTACACTGGATCCCAACGATTTCCAAGTCTACAACAAGTTGTGTTGCAGCTTTTTCTAAAAGTGACAGTTTCCGTAGCAATTTTTCTAAAAGTGACTTAATTTCTGTAGCAGTTTATGTAACACTGAGACTACTTTTGTAGCAGTGTTTATAAATGTGGCGCAGTTTCTTTTGCAGTTCTTTGTAAAATTGACACAGTTTATGTAACCGAATTTCTAAAAGTGACACAGTTTCTACAGCAATTTTCTGAAAGTGGCACAGTGTCTGTAGGTGTTTTTCTAATTCTAAAGGTGACAGAGTTTTTGTAGCAGCTTTTTCAAGAATTCTGCCACAAAGCGCAATGGCTGCACACGACTATTTATGAACGCTGCATAAATTTAGGTTTATTTTGGCCTCAAAAGAAATAGTTCAAATACTGTACACCAACTGGCGCAGATGCATTTAAGTAGGTATTTAAATTTTAATTGATATGCATAAAAGTTCAATCGGATTTCAGTGAAAAATTTTTTGTTACATCTACTCATGCGTTAAGAAAATATAGATGTTAAATAATATTATTTTGCCTCAATAATATCTATGAATAATTTTGAGCATGACCTGAAGCATTAGAAAACTGATGTCATTTGCAGGACAATATTTGTTCTGTTTTGTAGTTTTGTTAATACATTGCATGAATTTTCACATGAATTTTCAAGAAGCGGTTTGTTGTTCATACAATGTGCATACAGTTGGTTTAGAAGAAGCATAAAAGCATACATCAGAAGCAATAGTTTTAAAAATATTTTTAAATGTAGCCGCCATATGTTTGCAACAGAACCAGATATCAATATCCGTAAGGAATTAGGTAAACTCAGTGGTAGCTTAGGTATAAAGACTTTGGGTAAATCTTAATGACGATTAATGTTTCAAAGAACCTAAGGAAATCGGGCGAACGCTTAGAAGAGCTTGACTTTGTGGACAATTATTTTCAAAGTAAAAATAAGTCCACGCAGTTCAAAATTGAAATAATAATTAAGGTAGCCCCACCAACCCTTTTCCAGGTGTGAAATCTGCAGCCATTGTTACGGAACAAAAGAAATATGGTAATTCGGTGACATATTTAAGCTTTGAATTACACAGTAATTCTGAGTACCAAATGTTGTTTTGAAAAATAGTTCCTAGTAATGCCATGTAGGAAATTTTTGGTATTAGGATACCAAATATTTGGATATTTAGCTAGATTCGAATTTTCCACTAATGATTTTTCCATCAATTTGATAATTATTTCCGGATTATAATTCTGGGAAGATCGGTCCCACATAATTTCGCACATGGGAACCAAAAATTTGTTACTTTGGTTCTACATTTTTGGGAAAAATTTGTACCATATATTTGAGGTTTAGAAAATATTACCACAATTATAGGAAATCTTTCGTAAACACATTTCAAAAGTATTTGCTTTATTTTGAGAAAATTCTGTACCAAATATTTATTTCACAGTTAGATATACTGTGTAAGATTCGCCTCTGTTAGCGAGCAAATTTAATGTAACTGTGACGTCAAAACGAAACTGTACTGTACTTTATCAGACATTGTTCGCGATCATAGCTCAATTTAATTCATATACAAAATTGTTTCTGCGAGCAAATTTGAAGATCTGTGACAGAAGTTAGGTTTTTGGAGTTACCAGAAACTGTTTAGTAAACTTTGCTAAACAAATTTTTAAAAAGAAAAAATATTATGATCAACGGAGTCTTTTAAAGTTTATTCGATTTTATCTGACACTTAAAAACATCAGTCGTTCTCAACAAACTTTGTATAAGCAGTTATTATTCCTAGAATCATTTCAAATGTATTAGGTATCATCCACGAGATTCAACACAAGAACATTATCAGCTGATTGTATTCCTCTATAGAGATTCATATCCATGTACAGACATATATCCGATTATTTGCTCTTCACGGTTACTTCATTGGCTATCTGTATACCATTTCTAAACTGGATGTGTGCTACAGAATTTAAAAAACAATACACCGAAATCGATAGTTATGATCGAAAGTATACGCAGTAATATGCAAACATGAAAGACTTCATTTGTATGCTGTTTAGTTGTGTGAGATTTTTGTTACAGAAACTAACGAATGCCAATCGTATCCATGTAAAAATGGAGGAACGTGCATCGATCAGTTCCAAGATTATTCGTGCAAGTGTGTGTCTGGTTTTGTTGGAAAAAATTGCGAAAGTTAGTAAAATTAATGTATTGAATGTTCCATTTAATTTAAGAGCGCGCGCGAGATTTATGGCAGGGCGGCAGGATATCGAAATTTTAAAAACTTCATAATTTTCTCCAATTTTGTTCGATTTTGTGCATTTTAGCTTATTTTCGCCGGGTCTTGCAACAACATTCTCAAATTTTTCCCAATTTCTGGAAATTTTCAAGAAATTTTAGAGTGCCGAGGGAGGGGTGATCGGGCAACCGCCACTGGAGGCGGGCACTTCGCGCTGAGAGATCAGGGGCTCGACACCTCCTCGGTGGTAAGCATCTACCCTCTTCTCGTATGCATGCGTCAACAGACAAAAATTTAAAATTAACACATTGAGCTTAGCAGCACTGAACATCATTTTTTTCGTAAGATGGCTGCTCTTCATTCTCACTGAAAATACGTATTGACTCGACTTGTTCAATATATCTTTGAGCTTATTCTTATATCTTTAGAATTTTGCTGGACAAAATAATTTCACTTAATTTTGTCGGTGAAAAACCACTGTATAGTGACAGTTCTGTTTAGATCAGCTTTTGAATTAAATTAAATCATACATGGACTGAGGTCTGAAATCCCATGGATCGTACCTGGGTTTGTGGGGAGGAGACTAAGTCAGTAGGTGGGGGAGGTCGGCGCGGTGCATGGTAGCCGCCTGTGTTCGGCGTCTGCGGCACCGTCAGTGGGGGTGTGGGGTTGAATCGCCTGTCAGGAGAGGCGGGTAGGCCAGGCTTGGGAGGGTCGAAGCCTGAGGATAGGGAGTACTCCCCTAACCCCGCATGATCACGTATGCATTAAGCGTACATTGGCACCATGGACAGGGAAGTGGTTAAAATGAAATCACTTAAAGTAATCCGCCTACTTATAAGAAATACGTATTTGATGGCCGGAGTTAATTATGTGGGGTATACATTGCTGCAAATATACATTGCTGCAAATCAGCGTGCTTATCTTTATTCCGCATGGCATCTGAACAGTCAAGCTTTGCTGCCGCTCAAAAGTGAAATCCTAACTAGGGGCTATGTTAATTTTTTACAATAGTCGAACTAAACCTTTTTCATTACGTTTAGTAGGGTAATTTAGTTAATTAGGACTACGGTCGCTACATCTACAATTCCAAGGTACATAAAGTTCTAAGTAGGATATGTGCAAATTTATGAATTTTTGGTTTGAAGGGTGTGATAATATTTTAATTGCTTTGTTGTGTTTTCGGCAGATCGAACAAACCCCGAAGCAAAGATAGATTTGCAGTAGACTATCTTAGCAGAGAGCAAGTTAATTCACAATATTTGTATAATGATAAGATTTGATTGACACTTTTGAATTACTTTTGTCTCAGAGTAATGCAGTAATGCGTGCGAACTCTCAAATGTCGCAGAACATTGTTGACCAAGATATTAAAACAACGATGCTAAATGAAACTCACCAGTAAAATAACCACGAATGTAAAAAACGTTACCATATCCTTCAAGGCTTCTGCTTCGGGATCTCTGACTGTCGCGAAACAGGAGGTCGTAATCTAAACTGCACAACTGCTTGAAGATTCTTTACATATATTTGCCACAAAAGGGACATCAGAACTCGCAAACCAAGTATAACTTGGCTAATTTTAAAACTTTTAATAATATATGATTTATCTATATACTTGTATAAAATGCTGCTTTCTATTTCTGCTTGTAGTCTTAACGCAGAATTTTATGTTAATAATGCTAAGGTATAGACAATGTGTTTATTAACAATTTTGCTTACTTCATAGCTTCAATTTATGGCATGTCACAAAAATGTAGGTATTTAAATACAAGCACTTTTTAAAGCATGTCAAAATTAAAATCACGAAGGCATGAATTAAAATAAAAAATTCCATTTCACTGTTAACATGATACATATAGAGATCTCAGCTGGGTAGTTCTGGTCGGCTTAACTCGGTCAGGAACTTTTTACAAAGTCGAGTCCACTGATAGACCAATTGATGTTGTCGAATATCACGTTCTCCTTGTCGCAGTTGAAAATTTTACGCAATCCCTTTAGGCTTTTATCGACCACCCTATGATCCGTCAAACTGATTGTAATATGGTGGATTTTGTATATTCATTTATTTATTTCATTTTATTTATTTATTTATTTATTTAATTTATTTATTTATTTATTTATTTATTTATTTATTTATTTATTTATTTATTTATTTATTTATTTATTTATTTATTTATTTATTTATTTATTTATTTATTGTATTCTTTCCGATATTTTGTAAGACACGTACAAGATATGCATATGTAGAAATTAGATCCGGTTGGTACTGAGTGACCTCTGAAAATTTGTAACCGATGTGATGTGTAATATATACAGTGCTACACCAAAATAAAATGTATTTGCGACATCCAATTTATGTGCATTTTTCAAATATGTCACTGATTTAATATAACAAAAATTTGCCCATAACATTTCAATTTGATGCATGCACAGTGATTCTGAGTTCCAAATTTAATTTGGGAAATATTTATAATATGAATCTACGCAAAACATTTGTTACCACAGTATCAAATGACCTAAAATTATATAAACGGGAACGATTTTCCACCTAATTAAGTATTTTATTTAGGTACATTTCGGAAAATCAATCCGGCAAAATTTTTATCTGAATACCAAAGAATCCGGCATTTTGAGTTTACATTCATATATAAATATATAGCTTATATTTCAATTTCAGAACACTTCTCGTCACAATGAGTTAAAATATATATAGAGTGAACAAAATTTTCACATGAGGGGTCTTTCATAACATAAACATCGTATAAGTAATTCATGCAACACATATTTCAGTAAGCAACTTATTCCATTAATACATGCTGTAATACTGTGTTTTTCAGACAATTTTGCGGCAATAAAACTAAGAACATGTGCGATTCCCACGAATGCATGCTATTTTGCTGACGGTTTGTAAATAGATTCAACGATAAGTAATATGGTTACATGTAACCTCTCGAATATTACAAATTAACATTTTACGCCAAGTGGTTGTACTATTACAGGACCCTGCGTGGACATTTATGGACAATGTGAAGGATGGGCTAATCAGCATGACAAGTGTGTGCTGCGTCCGCTCACCGATTTCTTTGACAGAATGTGCCCTGTTTCTTGTAACTATTGCTCACCTGATCCACGTCTTGGTAATTTGCTCAAATTGGAATAAAAAATGTTTTAAAGTGTCACACGGTTTATCAATGTTATTTTTGTTGTAAAAAAGCAAGCAAATCGAATAGGTCCAAAGTTGTAGCATAAGTATGCGAGGTATAAGAAGCGTATACGCACATTAATGGACTAAATTATTACACTTCTCCGCAAACAAAATATATTTGTTCCGCCTCGCAAAAATAAGCATTCCGATATCAAACACAATTGTGGCTTATGCAAACAAGATTTTTTTAGTATCCTACTGTAATGCACACAAGCGATATTTTCAGTTTCGTCTTTAATGTACTGAAATACGCAACGATACCTTACGGTTACGAGCCTGTTAAGTTGCGATGTGTTCGTCGGAATTTCATTGTCTTTAGATATTACAGTAAATTGTAGATAACAGCTAATCAGTTACTGCCACGCTTTAATTTTTATTAGTTCTAAATATACGTTACTGCAATATGCTCACGCCTTCAAATGAAATTATTAAAAATGAATATCGTTCAGTTGTGAACTGAATGACGTTTTGAGCCTCAAGAACCTCAAAATTGTCATAGTATGGTAACTACATTGTGCCAAGTTTCAATATTTGGAGTTATCACAAAAAATTTGATCATAATACTATAAACAATGTCTTGTGTTTGTGTGATGAGTATAACAACTTTTGATGAAGCTTTAAGCCCGTTGAGAAGGACGAACTGAATACTAGTTTATCAAAACTCAATCAACATGCGTATGCCTACTACTGTTATAGCATTACATGGTGCGATGTCAAATATTTTGTATAAGTGCCTCAACAAATATAACAGAAGTTCAAAGCTTAATATATAGTCGATAACATAACAATGGTACGCGAACACAGATTTAGCCCGCGATTTAGCTGAGAACGGCTTAAAAATATAACTGTTGGTCAAATCAAACTAATTTCCCGGGAACTTATCCAATAGTTTTATTTAAACTTTGTCTTAAAGTAACATTCTGTGCTAATAAAGTAATAATTTACATATAGCCAACAGCAAAGTTTGCTGCATTTTTCACCACCATCCCATGTGATGGTGGTGTATATATAAGATATTTTATCGATTCCAGCATGTGTTTCTAATAAACAATGCTGCGTGTGTAAGAAGTAACACGAATTTAAATCGGAACTGTGCTACACTAATTTGTAATTTCAATATATTCATGATGAACTCTTCATGTATTGGTATTCTTCTCGACTTCTATCAGACCACTCATTTATCTGTTGGTATTGCGTTGCAATGCCGAATCTCAATATTTAGACTACTCTGCAAACTCAACTACTAGGGACAACTCACCATTCGGGACCAAGACGAGGCAAACGATTCATTTACGTCCGAACATGCTCAAGCGAAATTGAAAAAATAAGAAAATCTATTCCAGTTAATATATTGCCAAGTGTACATGTACTCAACATCGCAAGAAATTTGTAGAAAAATTATGAGAGCGCAAATTCGCATACTATACTTGTTCGGTAGCAGGAAATTCGCATAATATACTTGTTCGGTAGCAGGAAATTTATTTATTAAGCCAAGGCTGTGGTGACACCTTTATGTGAGTGTCAAGAATCTAAGTTAGCACTTAACCTAAATGAGAGATGTATCCCACAGCTAATTTTAGCGTAGCCATGACGGCAGCTTTGACACATACTATTTATATCATGAAGATAACAAGTTGTGCCCTTACTGCACTAAATTCGAGAAAAATACATAATTTTACTACCAAACCTACAGCCTTATAGAAAACACGGACAACCTATTATATTATTTTGCCGCAAAGATATAGTCCAGTAGTTGAACCTTTTGCAACCTTTGGCTATGTCCAAGATTAGGCTCTGAAAATTAAACTACCTTCACAAAGCCGGCGATAGGATGTGAGGTCCCCCGAACTATGATGAGAGTGGCCCCTGTGGCGCCGGACCCGCACCCCGCGAAAAAGGCACGTTGGAAAATTCGGTAATATTGGCAAAATTGGGAAAACTCTGTAAAATAGGGCAGATATGCCAAAATATGCGTGCTGAAGTTTGTGTCAATTTAAGAACTAAAGGTAAAAGATTTATAAAGTATATAATAGGAGTATAAAACTTATGCAAAATATAACTCTTACGTGTAATTTAGATATGGGGCACCGAATGCAGGAACCACAGTGACAGCAAACGTGAGGACCTCTTCGTATCCTTTATTAACACCTTCGGGGAAATAGAACGGAACAGGAAAATGATACGAATCGCCTGACTTTGTTTTCCACTCGCCAATCAGCCATGCAACGTCATCCAAGTCAGGAATGGTTGGCGGGCCCGTTAGAACTAGAATATGTGGAAGTTTATCTCAATAATTTCTTCAAGTTAGAGAAGTGCTCTGATAAAGCAGCAGTCAAGATACTATCAGATAGTTTAAAAACCTTGCGCTAAAATTTGTCGTTTTTTAGCAGTGTATTGTTACGTTTGTTTGCGCGAACGTTGCATAACCCTCAGCTAAACAGTTTCACATTGACTACATAACGCTAAGCTTAACGCAGCGATAAATACCGAGTACTAAATAACAAGCTTAATCTTCGAGCAAAGTTCTACATCATAGTGACATGTTATGTACCATTGCAAGCACTGACACCACCAAGACATTTACCCAATGCAGTAAACATATTTTTCATCTAAAATAGGAAATCGACGACAGAGTAATTTTCCTTTTTGATAAAAACACAAAAAGCTAATTAATTAATGGAACAATAAATATCAGCAGCATACAAAAAACTTATTACGAATCTCTATGTAAAGGTCAAAGCTAACATAAGTTACAATCTCTGATCAAGCAATGGCTCACCTGTAGTTATCTTCATGATATAAATAGTATGTGTCAAAGCTGCCGTCATGGCTACGCTAAAATTAGC
The DNA here is from genome assembly GCA_030248225.1 of Trileptium ribeirensis. Taxonomy (NCBI): domain Eukaryota; kingdom Metazoa; phylum Nematoda; class Enoplea; order Enoplida; family Thoracostomopsidae; genus Trileptium; species Trileptium ribeirensis. The sequence goes on from JASANE010002253.1 coordinate 23,941, forward strand.
TGTGGGATACATCTCTCATTTAGGTTAAGTGCTAACTTAGATTCTTGACACTCACATAAAGGTGTCACCACAGCCTTGGCTTAATAAATAAATTTCCTGCTACCGAACAAGTATATTATGCGAATTTCCTGCTACCGAACAAGTATAGTATGCGAATTTGCGCTCTCATAATTTTTCTACAAATTTCTTGCGATGTTGAGTACATGTACACTTGGCAATATATTAACTGGAATAGATTTTCTTATTTTTTCAATTTCGCTTGAGCATGTTCGGACGTAAATGAATCGTTTGCCTCGTCTTGGTCCCGAATGGTGAGTTGTCCTTAGTAGTTGAGTTTGCAGAGTCATCTAAAATATTGAGAATTCAGGCATTGCAACGCAATACCAACAGATAAATGAGTGGTCTGATAGAAGTCGAGAAAATACCAATACATGAAGAGTTAGTCATGAATATATTGAAATTACAAATTCGTGTAGCACAGTTCCGATTTAAATTCGTGTTACTTCTTACACACGCAGCATTGTTTATTACAAACACATGCTATGAATCGATAAAATATCTTATATATACACCATCGCCACGTGGGATGGTGGTGAAAAATGCAGCAAACTTTGCTGTTGGCTATATGTAAATTATTATATTATTGGCGCAAAATATTACTTTAAGACAAAGTTTAAATAAAACTATTGGATAAATTTCCCGGGAACTTGGATTGATTTCAACAGCAACAAAAACTTTAAGCCGTTCTCAGCTAAATCCAGCTGAATGTGTTCGCGTACCATTGTTATGTTATCGACTATATATTAAGCAATA